>JAODPA010133759.1:0-16576 GCA_025585075.1 Nepenthes mirabilis
AGTCAAATTGAAAAAAGAAGAATCCGTTTCCATTGACAGCAACGTGGCGCAAACCAAAGCAAACCCAAACTTTCCTAGCGATGGAATTAACCGCTGAGAAGTGGGGAGGTTTTTCAGGGAAGAAGCCCACCAAGGTGGCGCCCCAGAAGTCAGAGCCTTGCTGCACAACCTCAGCAGGAGGTGATAATGGCCTATCTAAGTCAGACCCAGCACGAGGAGGAAAGAATTTTAGGGAGCCAATAGAACAGAGACTCTTATCCAAGGCAACTTGTGCCCAGGATTTTGCGTTACCAAAAACCTTTGAAGGCATTAAGGTGGATTTGGAAGATACCTTGTCTGCATTAGTCTTCGCATGTGACACAGGGGAACGGATGGCCTCAGTACCCACTCGAGACGAGCCACTACAGAGAGCATCAGAACCGACCGAAGAGGGGCAAGGAGGGGCATCCGACGTCGAAGGATAACAGGAGCTAACATCCAAGCCCTTACTCTGCGAAAGGAACCCAGCGTCAGGGCCATAGGGAGTGGCAATGGAGTTTTTGAGAAGAGGTGGAAAACCACACGCATCGTTCAGCGCCTTCAAAGCCTGAGAAGGGGCGGGAGGATTATGAGAATCGAGCTCCAAGGACGGAACGGGGGGAGCACCCAAAGGTCCGGCCATGGCCGGCGACGGGGCTGCCAGAGCCGAACGGATGGCAGAATCGAATTTCAAATTTTGAAAATCGCCTCTGTTAGAGCGACGTTGCCAGAGAATCGCGCGTTCAGCCTCCGCTAATCCTCTTTTTCTCAAGCGCTGGCTCCCAGGTATGGCGTTGGTTAGGGAACAATTGAATTCATTTCCTGTTTGGATTAGATTGAGAAACGTTGTAGCTGATTTCTGGACCCCTCTTGGGCTCAGCTGGATTAGTAGCGCGGTGGGTAAACCTCTCCACCTCGATTCGTTCACTGCCAAAATGGAACGTTTGCATTCTGCTAGGCTCTGTGTCGAAATCTCTCCCGATTCGGTGCTCCCGTCCAAGATTTTGTTAGAGAGCTCTGCAAATGAGGGGGAGAATGCCACTGTTGTGGAGGTGGACTTGCCAGGTTCCCGGACTAGGGGAAGTCGAAGCATTTTCCTAGGCCGCCAAAAATCTGATGCTTCCTTCCATGACAATGGCCTGATGTCAGGTGCTGATTCGAATTCCTTGGACCTGAATGGCGTGGTGCCCAACTTGGTTCAACCAAAGCTGGAGGCGTTTACTGCATCTGGGGCTTCTGTGATGGATAATTCGGGTGTCCCCAAACTGTCCACCTGTTCTTCTGGCCATGTGGCTGATCTGGGCACGGTGGTTGATCCCACTGTGATAAACGAACCTTCGGTGCTCGACTTGGTCCAACCATTATTGGAGGCGTGTACTGCATCAGTGGCTTCTGTGTTGGACTCCTTGGATGACCCCAATTCGACCACCTGTAATTCCAAGACTCCTGTTTGTTCCCAGTTGAATAAGCGGCCTCTTGCTCAGGCTACTTAATCAGCATACCCTGATCCATGTACTCATCAAAAATCTGCTGATGTGATCCGTGGTCCTGGGCTGGATCCTGATCAAATGAATTTTGTGGATGATGGAGATGCTAGGCTGCTCTATAGGCTGTCCTCCGAAGTGGGCCATGTGGATGTTCTTGGCACGGTGGTTGATCCCACTGTGATCAACCATCCCTCTCCTGATGATGAGAAGGCCAATTTGGTTTCAGCTCCTTCGGCATCAGGTTCTTTTTTGTAGTCCTTAGCTCCCGGCCGATCAGTTTGCCTTTCAAATGCAACCGATAGAATGGGAGGCCCCCCTACTGTGCTCCCCCAAAAGGTCGGGCCCCTAAACTGATACAGATAGTGAGTGTACTCTTATCTCTATTCGACGTATAACAAAAAAGTATGGCTTGGATTCTTTCAAGCATGTGGGTTCCGAATCTGTAAAACCCGGTGTGTCTTCTGCTGAAATTTCAGTGGGTCGGCCCATTGTTTACTCCACTGAGAAATTTTTAAGCGTCAATAAGGCGTTGGCCCTGGAGAATGACTCTTGAACGCCTTCAAAATCACGGAAAAAGAAAAAACCCAAAAACACAAGGCTTCCCCGGGAGCCTTGGCCCTTTGATGGTATCTATTCGGATGTAAATAAAAGTTGCTAGTGGATTGGCCATTGGAGCGGGTTCCTCTACTGTTGGCCAACGCTCCTCCATTACCTCTTTTGTTTATTCTTGCATGATGATCCTTGGTCCCTTTGGTATGTTGAGGGATTTGCTGTCATATGTTGTTTGCGCTGCTGGTCTTCTGGCTGAGTTATTCGAAGAGGCATTATCCTTCTTAGCAGATAACTTCTTGAGCTATCTCCTCACCTTCCCGGACAGGTTAGTGGTTGGAGTTGTTCTGCTTTGTAGTGGGCCGGTGTAATTGGGCATGGCTGCTGCTTTCACCCTTGGCAGTAGTCGGATGGCTGGATCAGTACTGCTATTGTTGCGATTATCTCTTGCTTTATGCTCATTAGCTGGGATCTAGCTATGGTGATATTGGTTGTTGTATTAAGGCCATTCAATTTGCTGATTGATGGGCTCCATCATCTGGCGCAGTATGGAAGGCAGCAGCTGCTGTCTGCTGAAGCTACATTGGTTTTGCTGATGGTGTGTTGTATGCGGCAACCTTACTGCCTTTTTGCTCTTGAATAGCAGATTCTGATGGGTCCCTGCCGCTGTTGGCCTGGAATGCTGCTGTTAATAGTAGAGAAAATGCTGTTGCTTTGACTGCCATTAAGTCACTGCCTCTAATTTCTTCAGGAAATCTCACTGTATGTTACCTTTGCTTCGTGGGGTGTGGTAATGCCCACTCCTGGCTGTTGAAAATGCTGCAGAGCCTCTGGATATGACTTTTGTTAGCCCTCGGATGGATTGTGAACTTCGGAGTTTGTTGTTCCATCTCCTCCCTATTGGTTGGCTTAAATTCTGCATGGGTGTGCTGGTATAAAGCTGATCCTGCTGCTGTTTTTGCCTCTGCCACTGCATTGGATGTGTTGCCAGCATATGTTTCTGATCCTGAGGTGCTCCCTTTCTATCTCTATGTGGAAGGATGCGAATTCTGTTTGCTGTGTTGAAATTGGCAAACACAGCAGTTTTTGGCTTGCAGTCTTTGTTGGAGCGCGGCAGTAACGAATTGTCTTTCCTTGCTGGTACTTCTGGAAATGCTGGAATTAAATGTTGCCGACCCGCAGGTGTAGAGTTCGGCAGCAGCTGGAATTGGGTGGTGCTTACTGCTGGTTTGAATTGCTGGTGGTCAGCTTGGTCTCTGGCAGTTCTGCAAAGCTGATGATCTCGGCTTGTAAGTGCTCCTAGTGAGTAGGTTTTTTTTATTGCCCATTGGTTACATGGGGTTGGTCGACTGCCGGTGAGGCGGCATTGCCCAGGGTTCCTCTAACCAGATGCTGTAAGGAAGTTGGCTTGATGCGCAGTCTCTGATTGGCGGCTGCAGGGTTCATATTTTTCATATTTTTTTATGATTGATATGTCATATCATGTCTTGAACGTTGTCCTCCCAGAGGGTTTTTGTTATTATCTGATGTACCGTCTGCTCGGGATATGCCCCAGCGTTTTATGTTTTATTTTTAAGTCAAAAACTTAGAGATAAAACATAGATATTGTAATTTTTTCTCCCATTAATCCAAAATTCTTACTTACCAAAAAAAAAAAAGCTAGGGCATGCCCCGAACAACTGGTACATCAGAAAAAAAAATTAAAACAACCACAAAAACAGAATGTGAAATCTGTCAACTATTTCACACGAACAAGTTCGTGATTAGCTACGCCCAAATCAACGGGGTCGACTCAGCAAAAATAAACAACAAGTCCATCTTGGATCTTCATCGGCTTAGGACAGCTAGGAGACGGCCACCATATCCCATTGACCGGATAACAAAGCATCATGAACAAGCATAACCTCAAAGCAGCCACAACCACACATAAAGCAGTATCAGCACTGCAAACCAGACAAAACCACAGCGGTCACTCAAAACAATCACAATGCGCCAGCATTAGAAGTGTTAAATCCTAACAAATCTAGCCATGGAATGGGCAGAATTCTACATCCGCCCAAACAAGCTCAAAACAGAGAGCACCACCAAAAACATTATATCCATTGCAGCAACAGAGGATCATCATCTAAAATGCCTTCAGCAGAATACCAAAAATTCAGCAATCCTAACTCAATCAGCTCCACCGCCATCCAATTTCAGCACAGTCTCAGTAAAAGAGCAGAGAGCTACTGGTGTAAAAAAACCATTCCAGGTCCATCAGCTTCAACAGCGTTCAGCAAGGACCAAAAAGCCAAATATGGCAACCTATCTCAGGGCAAGGTCAGCACCAGCACCCGCAAAATCAGCGTAACAAAAAAATGTAGAAAAAAGCATCGAGACAGCAAATTAATCCCTAATCCCACAATCCAAAACTGGTCTCAGCAATAGAAACCAAGAAAAAGCTAGAGGTGGCAGCAACTGAACATTGCAGCGAACCTTAATTCAGTGCAATCAAAGCCATCAACAATAGCGACCACATTCTCATTGCAACAGCAAAGGCAAATGAGAAGCACTCTCAGCAAGAAACACAGCCCGGGCAGAGCAATCATACCAGCATCAGTGGTCAGACCAAGAAGGCCAAGCCACCAACAATCCAACCAAATTCTTTCAACCAAACAAATCCTGGACCAACTCGACAGCACCACAACCAAAAATCCCCAAGCCAGATGCATTGGTACCCCCACACCCACCAACTGGAAGGAAACATAGGCTGAGTAACATCAGAGCCAGCAAATCAGGACCCTGCGGTTTGAAAACACAGTGAATGCCATCACTTATCATTCACGCAGTCTGAAGGAAATGGCAAAGACCAATCCAAGCCCACCGCCTCAGAAGGATTACCAGCGTCCAAACTAGCCCACTCCCAGCGCTTCAACACTCCAACCTATAATTCCAGACCAGAGCAAAACGGCCACCCCCCAACCCATCCAACAGGAAGGAAATCATAGGCAGAGGCTTCAGGACCCGGGCACAGGACAGTTCGTCAGCGACAGATCCAGCGAGCAGTTCATGGGCATTTTTTCGGACAGCTACTCCCGAAATCTAGGATCGCAGCATAAACCAGATAACACATAGCCAAAGCTTCCTCAAGGAAACCAGAGATTGGGCTCTCGGCCTCAGCAGCCAGAGGATAGACTCCAGGCAAATCCGGAGGAGAGAAACCCTAATAAATCGAGATATGAAGTTGAAAATAGAAAGGAACACGAAAAGAGTGCTAGAAAGAGTAGAACTCCAAACAGAAACAGTCTCATCAGATGCGATCATGGCTACATCAGAGACTCCAGTCAGCTCTTACCCGAAAAAGCTACACCAGGGTAACCGACATGAGCCTTCATCCCAATCTGCTTCAGCAAAACGAGCCCACATCCACGGCCAAGGCCTCAATGGATGACGGCGAAGCCAGGTCAAAGGACCGGAAACGAAGAGAGCAAAAGAAGAGAAGGAGAACGGGAGGCAACCGGGCGAAGCAACTAGGAGACCGGCCGAGGCCGGCTCCGGCACCGCCCGGCCCGAGGATGAGCGCCGCAGAAGATGCGGGCAAAATTCAAAACAAAATTTGAAACGTAGAGAGAAGCGAGAGCTTCTCTCTCTAGGATTCGAATTTTCCACTTACCCCTATGTTTCATCTAGTGTCAAAACTCAAAAGCACGAAGTATGCACTGAAAGCTCTAAATTTTTAGGAAGGTGATGTCCATGATGAAGTTTTGCAA
The DNA here is from genome assembly GCA_025585075.1 of Nepenthes mirabilis. NCBI lineage: Eukaryota > Viridiplantae > Streptophyta > Magnoliopsida > Caryophyllales > Nepenthaceae > Nepenthes > Nepenthes mirabilis. Next base: position 5,804 of record JAODPA010133759.1, read on the forward strand.
ACTAGAAAAAAATTAGAGGAAATTCAGGGTCAACTCCCATCACCACTTGGGTGTTCCAATGTGGAATCTTCATGTAGGGCAGCTTATCATGTTGTCATGGCAAAGGAAGCTGAATTCTTTTAACAAAAAGTTAAGACCAGATGGCTTAAAGAGGGACACCAGTGCACAAAATTCTTCTTCAAGACCATAAACAGTAACAATAACCGGAAAAGAATTGTCTCCCTACTTGATGAGACTGGGAACCCGACTGTTGGGACTGAGGCTGTCCATAAATTGGTTGTCGATCATTTCAAGAAGGCACTTGGGTCCGGACGTACGGGTGGCTCGATTGATGCATCACGGATTAGGCCTTACATCCACCACACTATTCCAGATTGTCTAACTGGCCCACTCATTGGCCCAGTTACTGAGGAGGAGATTCGAAAATCGATATTCATGATTGGTGATGATAGAGCCCCTAGGCCGGATGGTTTCTCTTCAAAATTCTTTGAGGCTTCATGGGAGGTTGTAAGTCAATCTGTTTGCAAAGCCATCTGTGATTTTTTCAACCACGGAAAACTTCTCCAACAATTAAATACAACTATTATTAGTCTTATCCTGAAGGTGCAGTCCCCGAGAACCGTTTCTGACTACCGACCAATATCATGCTGTAATGTCATCTACAAAGCCATCTCAAAGATCATTGCAAAGCGGCTAAAGATGACATTACCATATCTTGTTGGAAAGTGCCAAACGGCTTTTCTTGCTGGTCGTCAAATTAGTGACAATATTCTTCTGGCTCAGGAACTTCTACATAAGTATCACCTCAGACATGATCGTCCCAGGTGTACTTTGAAAATTGATCTGATGAAAGCATATGACTCCGTTCACTTGGACTTCATTATCACTATGCTGTCTCTTATAAAGTTTCCTCCTCAAATGGTAGAATGGATTAGGCAATGCATTACCACCCCTTCGTACACTATGAACATCAATGCATTGCCCCTCCAGTCTGCTGTGGAACCTCCCTGTGCTCCGAATGCTATCGATTCAGATGCAGATTCGATTGATGCACATGGGCTCCCTGACGTGTCCCCCGTCAAGGCCCTGGATCAGGCTCATTTTCTCAAGAGGGTGAGGTTTGCTCCTGAGATCTTGTCATCAGAGGCCCCCAGCTGCGCTCCTCGCCGCAGGTTGTTGGCTCCTTGCAGTGATGTTTGTCATCCAGCTAAGCTTCGTGGTACAAATCTACAAAGCTTGTCTTCTAAGGACGCCCCTGTGGTCGATGGCCCCTTTCCTGATGATGTTGTTGAGCACCAGGATCTGCTAATTCTTCCATCTGATGGAGTGACTCCGGAAACGGAGCTTGCACCTGTTATCGATCCGAATCTCACGCCCAGCCCCATCGCTCGTATTTTAAAGAAATACTCCCTAGGTGCTTCAAAGGTTGAGGATCCGTCTTCTTCTTGCCCAATGGGGAGCTCAGTACGGGCTAAGGCTCGAAGTAGAAATAAGCCCTGTAAATCTAAATTTAAGTGATTTGTTGTCTGAAAAGACGGAGTACCTCCAAAGTCGGAGTGTTTTTTTTTTTTTGGACGGAGGGGTTTTATGTTCTTGTCTAATTGGCCGGAGTGGACTGCGTGCTTCCCTTTGTCCTCTACTATCCGGTGCACCTTGGACGGAGTTCTTTCCTTTTTGTTTTCAGAGTTTTTCCTTTGGACGAATTGGAGCGTGTTCCTTGCTGACCGGAGTGCTTAAAGCTCCCTTTGGACGGAGTGACCTTTCTGTGCTCTTTTCCGGAGCTCCCTCACTTCACCAAATGATGGACGGCGCGGCTCTGTTCTTTGGCGGAGTGCATTGAGGACGGAGTGGCTCTCTGGAGGCGGAGTGGCTTTTGCTGCCGGAATGACCTTGCTGCAGTGGCAGGGTGATCTCCCTTCCGGAGTGGTTTTTCCTTCGGAGAGTCTAGATTCCGAAGTGCCTTTTCCCAAAAAAAAAAAACCGGAGTGCTTTTTTCGGAGTCCTTCTTTCGCCGGAGTAAAAATGTCCGGAGTGCTTACTCTCGGTGTGTTGTTTTCCGGAGTGGATTAGCTGGAATTCTTTTTACCGGAGTGCATCTCTCCGGTGTTATGTTCGTTGAAGTGCATATTTCCGGAGTTCCTATTCCGGAGTGTCTTTCTTTTCCGGTATTCATTTTTGCCGGAGTGCAACTTTCGGAGTGCAAGTGAAGTTTTCCGGATTGTTGAACTACTTTCTGCCGAAGTGCTGTTTCTCCAGATTTCAATTTGCTGAAGTGCAATAGTCCGGAGTGCTTTCTTTTGCTGGAGTGCTACTTGTCTCCTTGGACGGAGTGGCGTTTCCGGAGTGTTTCTCTGCGTTCTGGACGGAGTGTCCTTATTCGACTTATATCATGTGTTTAGGGTTTCTCTTGTTTTTCTTTCTGTGTATTTTTTTTCCAAGTCGGCAAAACACTTGGTAAAATACACAGGCTTTGTACATTTTATTTTAATTTAATGCAATTAATTACTTACCAAAAAAAAAAGAACATCAATGCAGAAGCAATCGGGTTTTTCAAGGGGGGAAAGGCCTGCGCCAAGGTGATCCTATCTCGCCATATTTATTTGTGCTTGTGATGGAGGTGCTAAATGGAATCATTGAAGTGAAGGCTAGAAGGAATGATCAATTCAAATTTCATTGGAAATGCAAAGAGACTCAAACAATCATGCTTGCCTTTGCAGATGACATTCTTCTTTTCTCTCATGCTGATATTACCTATATTCGGATTCTTAAAGAATGTCTTGAGGAGTTCCAATGGCTCTCGGGACTCTCTGCAAATAGAAATAAAAATGAGGTATTTATCTGTGCAAATGACTGTTCTATCCATCATGACATTGTTGGTCTTTTGAGCTTCAAGATGGGTAGTCTTCCAATTCGATATTTGGGGGTGCCTTTGATCACCACTAGGCTCTCTTCCAAGGATTGTACTTCTCTTATAGATCGCATTACTCGTCGGATTCAATCCTAGAAGAATAGGTCGTTTGCAACTTGTTGCATCTATTCTATCCTCCATTCATCTCTACTGGGCCTCAATTTTCATCTTGCCCAAATCCATTCTCAAATCGATTGAATGTATCATTCATCGGTTCCTCTGGTCTGGATCTTCCGAAGGAAAGTTTACTGCAAAGGTCGCATGGGATGAAGTGTGCTACCCTAAGAGTGAGGGTGGGTTGAGACTTAGAAACCTGCGGGATCTGAATAAAGCTCTCATATGCAAACTCCTGTGGAGGCTCATCTCTAAAGATCATGAGTCGGTCTGGTCCTCTTGGATTCATAAAAATAGGATAAGAGACAGCTGTATTTGGACTATTAAAGTCCCGGAGTCAACACCGTGGAGTTTTTTTTGGTAAGTTAACACCGTGGAGTTGGAGGAAGATTATGAAACTTCGCACATTATGCGCTCTCACTCCATCCATACCAATGGAGACGGGTCTGATACTTTTTAGTGGCATGACAATTGGCACCCGTTGGAGCCACTGAGTATGGTTAGTTCTGATCGTACTCGTTTGGTCTCGGGGCTGCCATGGGATGCTAAAGTTTATATATATATATATTTTGGTAAGTAAGAATTTTGGATTAATGGGAGAAAAAATTTACAAAATCAATGCATTATCTCCAAGTATTTTAACAGGGAGATAAGACATAAAAGCTAGGGCATTCCCCGAGCCACTGAGTACAACGAAAGACATCAAAATGATGAAGCAAGAGTAAAGTCCCCTAGGGGGTATACATTCAATAAAAACGGCCAAACGTGAGGTCTGGCCCTTTTAGAATAAAAGGTCTTCATCAAGGATGTAACGGCGCTCCACCAATACAGCAAAAAGACCACTCACCACTCCGGCCGAAGTAACAGCCAGCGCAGCAGCTAGAGTTGTCCAGAGCAGCCAACTAGCAGCCATGAGCAACAGCACCGCAACTCCAAGTAGGTAACACAATTTGAATTCTAGAGAGAGAAGCTCTCTCTTCTCTCTAGTTTTTTGAATTCGTTCGAATTTCTCGGGGGACTTCGCGTCTCCCTCCTGGCCGTCGACGGCCATGGATGCGGCCCGATCTCCATCTTAGTCTCCTGGCTCTCCCCAGGGTGGGTCTGCTGCCCACTGTAGCGGCCCGATGCGGCCGTTTTCCCCGGCTGTTCTCGATTCGATTTCGGATTCGGTTTACTCTCAATCGGCCCCTGTTGGCGAGTCCACCCATTCTGACTCTCTTCCTGGCGTGGTTGAGGGAAAACCCAACAATTCTACGACCGCTGGTTCGTCTGGTAAGTCTAAACTTCCTCCTGGTATCTCCTGGGCGCAAGTTACAAAAGGTTCAGACAAATTTTCTTTTGCCCCCCTTAAATTCTTTCCTCCCCCAGCTGAGGTGGATTTCGACTCCCCCCTGCATCCCCCTGCTGAGGTTATGCAGCAATGCGATGAGGTGTGGGGCTCCACTTTGGTGGGCCGGTTCATTGACAAGTCTCTCCATTTCTCGGCGGTAAATGCCATCGCCTGGAAAATTTGGGCAAGATTTGGTCTTCGCCATGTTGCCGCAAATTTTGAGGGCCTGTTCTTGTTTCAATTCGATTCTGAATCTCAGTTGGAGTCTTGTCTAGCAAAGGGCCCCTGTGCTTTTTAGAGGAATCCCATATTCCTCAAGCGATGGGTTCCAGGTTTGAAACTGGATCCAGGGACCATGAAGTCTTTCCCGACTTGGATTTCATTGATAAATATTCCACTTGAATATTGGACTCTGATGGGGCTTAGCTGGATAGCTAGCAGAATTGGTCGTCCAATTACTTGTGATCCTTACACTGCTAAAATGAACCGTGTGAAGGTTGCAAGAATGTGTGTTGAGGTGGATAGGAGCGTTCCTCTTCCTCCAAAAATTCGGCTCTTGACTGGTACTGCTGAGCTTGCATTGTCTGTGGAGGTGGAGATTATTTACCACTCGAAGCCTGCCCGTAGTTCTTTTGGTATCCTGAACAATCAGAAGCATGTGCCCATGGCCCGGGATTCTAGGGTTGAAAGGATGTGTGCTGCGACTTGCTTGTCTACGGACCTGGTTCTAGGGAATGAAGGGGGTGGTGGCCAGTCTGCTCACTCGGCATCTCCAACAGAAGTCATACTTCCGGCCTCTGCCTCTGGGCTTGTTGATGGTTTGGGGGTGGGACTGGAAGTCGATGATTTGGGCCCCAAAGAAGCCCCTTCTGACGATGCCGGGGGTTCTATTGGCCCTATTGAGTTTTCTAATGAGGTTCAACATGTCCTGGACTCTTCCTCTTGTTCTTTGGATCAATTTGATGGGTCTCTGATTGGGGTTCCTCCTACAATTGTGGATGACTCTTCTAGGGGGGCGCATCAGCCCTCTTCGACTACTGATTTGGCTTCCGTTCTGGAACCTTGTAACTTGGATACCATTAACCAGGTTGAAGGGTCTCCAGCAGGAGCTTCGTCTCTCGAGAATTGCCTAATTCCCGAGGTTGATGATGCTTCTCCGGTGTCTATTGTGCGGATTGTCTCCGGTGTCTACTTCTCCTGAAAGATGCCTAAAGGATCCATTGGTTAATGGTCCTTTGGATAAAGCTTTGCTTGTAAATCATCCTATTCTGAGCTCAGCCCCCTTATCTGGCTTCTCGGATGCGAACTCTAAGGATTTAGTGGCTGATCCTTGTGAAGCTGGGCGTGGAACTGGTCCTACTGTGTCCTATATGGATCTGGGAGCTGCTGATACGGGTTACTCCCGTGCCATCTCGTCAGCATGCCATCTGGGGCATCCTGACCAGCGTTATGAAGATGAGATGTTTGCTAGGCAGGCTATAAACGGGTGGCAACGAGTGGCCCGGCGGCGTAATTCTGCTCCTAAGAAAGGCCGGCGTCCTCATACCTGAAACCCTGCTGCTGCTGGAGCGGATGTGCTTTTGTGATGTTCCTCATCCAAAGTCTTCTCTTTGATTTTATTGAGGGGATTTTATTTTAATTTCTCCCTGCTGATAATAAGTTCTGAACCCCTATTGGGTTTAAAAGGTATGATACAGTTCTGCATCATAAAGCTGTTGAATTTGTGCTGCCTATTTATCACATTGCATTTGTGATATTGCCCATGGTTGCTCTCTTCCTCCTGTTATCTCATGGGATTGAAAGGGGTGATTTAAATTCCTCGCCTGAGTCCGAACGTGGCTTGCCAAAGTTGTGGATGTTGCTGTCCTGTATTGCAGTGGGCTGGATGAAGCTGCTGATCTGCAGTCCCTATACTATTTTTGGTATAGAAATGTGCCTGGTCTATGGCCAATTGCTGATGGGTTCTGTTTGTATGAAGAACCTGTCGGCTAGCTAATTGAGGGGTTGAGAGTGATCCCTTCTGAAACTTCTTTGGCATGGCAGGTGTGATTGCTAGTTTTGTTAGAAGCTGGAACTATGCAGCTGTTTTGGATTCTGATTCCATGTTGGTAGAGTATCACTGCCAGGAATTGATGAAAGGGCAGCGGCCGATGGTTTTATGCATTAATCATCCTCTCCCCCTGCGAGAGTGAATCTACTGGAGGTGAATATGCTGATTGTTACTTGGCAGTGCAGTGACCCATACTGTTGCGACCAGGAGTTTATAGAATAAATGGTGCTGAATCGGCTATTCTTTCTTTCGGCTGCATCCTGCTTTGCTGATGCTGAAGCTGTGGATGACTAGTCTTCCTTTGTTGCATCTTTTTAGTAATGCCTTGGATTGCAGCGAAGGGGTGTTTGGGACTGCAGTCTAATTCAGTGGTTGATGTTTCTCTGTATTTATGGTTGGTATCCTTGCTCGCTCTTGTCCTCAGCTTTGTAGGGTGGGTGGATTTTGTTTCTCAATGTTGCTCCACCCATGATGCTCCTGGTTGCCTTGTGGCCAGTATGGAGTTTCTAATGGAGCTCGGTTTTGGGCTGCTGCCTCCATTGTTTTAGGTGAATCATCTGCTTGACAGCGCATGGGGCTGTGCTGCTGTGGTGAGAGATGTCTAAACACTTGGATTTTGTGTTGTTGGGGCTGTGCTAATGCCTGCTGAAAGCGATGAACGCCAACTGCGGTGCTGTCTTTTGTTTTTTTTGGCTTTGATACCCACTGGTTGTTAGAACTTGTGCTGTGTGTCAAGGGTTTCGTATGCATCTTATTGTACTATCTGCTCGGGGACATGAAGACATAAATTTAATAATCATCAGAGAATGTTCTAGAGAGAGAAGCTCTCCCTTCTCTTTTGTTTTTCAAATTTCAAATTTGAAATTTGCGTTGCCGTCCGGAGTGCCTCTAGGCTTGCCTCTAGGCGCTCCCGTTAGTGCTCTCTGGCCGCCGCCGGCATGGCCGACGTCCTGGTGGCCCCAAGCTGCCCTACCCAGGACTCGGCTTCCGATTTCCCACCTCCTCTTCCTTCGCAGACCTCTGCCTCAGAAACCCTAGACCGAGTTTCTCCAGCGTTCCCGTTTCTGAAGAAGAACGGCGATTCCCGTCATCCAGCCCCAGATGCTTCCTTCTTGTCTCGTTCAAAACCCAAGAAACCTTGCAATGTCCGGCTGAATGAAAACCCTCTCCCTCCTGCTAGGACGAATGTCCTCCAGAAGGTTTCGGATGGTATGTGTTCTAATCTGACATACTACCCTCCCCAAGCGCTCAATGGTGAATCGACCACCATTTCCCCCCCGCCTGATGTGATCGACCAAGGTGACCTGTTCTGGGGATTTACCTTGGTTGGACACTTTCTTGACTCCCACCCGCATTTCCTGGATGTTAAAGCCATAGCCAGGAAAGTGTGGGCTAGATTCGGAATCAAGCATGTTGCTGGTAACGAAGCCGGCTTTTTCTTCTTTCGCTTCTCATCCCTGGAGATGATGGAACAATGCCTCCGTTCTGGTCCGTGGCTGTTCTCTGGGAAAGCAATTTTCCTCAAACGCTGGGCACCGGGTATGGCGTTGTCGAAGGATGAACATAAACGGTATCCAATCTGGATTAAGCTATCTAATCTCCCGATTCAATTCTGGACTCCTGTTGGATTAAGCTGGATCGCAAGTGCCATCGAGGTCCCATTGCAACTCGATTCCAGAACTGCCCGTATGGAAAATGTATCCTTTGCTAAAATTTGTGTTGAAGTTGGCGTGGACGACCCCTTCCCCAATTGCATTGCCATTCAACAAAATACTGAGACTGATTCCATATCGCTGGTTAATGTGGAATATTATTGGAAGCCAATACGGTGTGGACGTTGCAACCTTGTTGGCCATGCTGAAACCAAGTGTCGTTCCAAAAGTGTAAGCCTTCGATCTGGGTTTTCTGCCCCTGCTGATCAAGTGACTTCTAGCCATCCGGCCCCAAATGATCATCAGCTTGATAAAATTAAGTCCTGTGCGGTTATTAATTCATTGAATCCTAAAGAGACTTTTCAATCCCCAACCCTCATTGGAGAGACTTCTCCTAAGAGCTCTTTGGATTCGTCTGAGGAGAAGGAAGTGGCTTCCTATGATGGTTTGGTGGAGAGGCCTTCCTCTGGGATCATGATGGGCTCCCATCCTCCTCTTTGTGAGGCTATTTCGGCTGTTGAAGATCCATGTAATTGCCCATGTGCTAGGGAAGCCCTGTTTCCCTCTGGTGGTGAGCTGTCCAAGTGCCATGAGTTGGGTGGGTCTGGCCCGCTGGAGGATGCTCCGAATTTTGGCTCTTTTCCTGGACCCCTTGCTGACATGCCTGATCATCAAGCTTTCGGTCCAATTGCGGTGGTAGATCCTGATTTTATCCCCGAATCTATCTCTCGGATCATTCAGCGATACTCCCTGGCTGGCTCTCCAGAAGTACAAGCAGTGCCTAGCATTGTTGACAAGAAGTATGCTCTGGATGGGGGTCTACTGGACATGGATCTGGCTGTCGATCAGACCCCTATTCTGGTTTCTGATGCCAGCTGCTTGGATGATAATCCTTTGTCAATTGAGAAGGATTTGTTGCTTTTGGCTCTCCAGCAACTCCTGGAATCGGATGGCTCTCGTCATCTAATGAAGGCCACTCCTCTTGAGCATAGGATCCTTGTGATGGATTTCTTGAACAGATGCTGGCAGGTTGTAAAGGTTGAGAGCAAATGTATGTTTCTCTCAGCCTTTCCGTTGGCAGAGGCAAATAAAGGGTTTCCCCCTGATGCTTACTTGATGGCTTTCCAATTGGTTGTGACGGCTGACGCCTCTCAGGCCCATAGTGCCTCATTCTCTCCCGAGGAAGAAAAGATTGTTTTTGGATTCCTGGCTTCATTGCTAAAATCGGCAATGAGTTTTCCGGTTATCCAAAATTGTAATCAATTTGAATTTTTGGCCGGTCTTCATGGTAAGGCATTTAGAATCCCGACTGAAGAACCCTGGATTCAGTCCAAATCTAGGAGTCGGCATAAAGCTGCTTCCAAGAAAAACTGGATTTCTCATACATGAAAACAAGCAGCTGCTGGGTTGGATGTGGGTGGCTGTGTTATTTCCTTTCTTAAAGGCGTTTTGTTGGCTGGAATGGACATATGTCATTAAAGCTGGAGTGGCCTTGTGCCTTTCAAAAACTGGTTAAGTTTCGCGCTTGGAAGCCGGAGTGATGTTGCTTAATTGCTGGAGTGAAATAAGGCCGGACCTCTAAAAGACCGGTGTGACTTTTGGCCGAAGTGAATGTGCCTCTGAACTGTGGCGCCCTGAAGGCCGGAATTGCTTTGTGCGTCTTGAAAGCTGGAGTACAATATGCTTGAGGGACGGAGTGGCTTTGTGCCCCTTAAGGCCGGAGTGGCCTTGTGCCCTTTAAGGACGGAGTGGCATTTTGCCTGTTAAAAGCCGGAGTGGCTTTATTGGGCCGAATTGGTGACACGTTTAAAGGCTGGAATGGACGTGCATATCTTGAGGCCGGAATGGCCTAGTGCTGCTCAAAAATCGGAGTTGTTTTGCGCGCTAGGAAGCCGGAGTGATCTGTCGCCTAAATGCCGGAGTGAAGAATTGCATCTAGATGGCTGAATCCAGAGTGCATTTTGCCGGAGTGCAATATGCCGGTGTTGAAATTTGCCGGAGTGCAATTTAGCATAGTGCAATCTGCCAGTGTGCTTGTTTACCGGAGTGCAATTACCGGTGTGAAATTTGCCGGAGTGAAATTTGCCGGAGCATTGTGGCGTAGTGCAATCTGCTGGAGTGCTTTTTTGCTGGAGTGCAAGTGCCGGTGTGCATTTTTGCCGGAGTACAATATGCCGGAGTGCACTTGTGCCGGAGTGCTGCTGTTTCTTCTGCAAGTGATAGCCGGTGTGTAATTGAGACCGCTGTAGAGATGGGTCTGTATGGCGATGAAGGGCTAGCTGCCATTTGTTTTTGCTGAGTTGATCTAGTTGACTGATGATGTGTCTGATCATTTATTAGATATATTTCATATTCTATTGAGTCTATCGTATGTTGTCGTCCTAGAGGTTTTATGTTTTTTTTCTGATGTACCACTTGCTCGGTACATCATGACCATTGGCGACAGTACTGACACTTTTCTTTGGCACGACCACTGGCACCCTGGGGGTCCGCTTAGTAAGGCCTGCTCGGACCGCATTCGTTTGGTCACGGGCCTCTCTTGGGATGCAAAGGTTGCTCATATTATTAGAGATGACCATTGGGCATGGCCTAATCCCTATGACCAGGAGGTTTCTTGCCTTGCAGAAAATATGCCCCCTTATGCCCCCAATTCTGAGCATCGAGATTTATTGAAGTGGAATGGGAGCCCTGATGGTTTTTTCTCCTCGAAGTCTGCCTA
>JAODPA010133770.1:0-16575 GCA_025585075.1 Nepenthes mirabilis
ATAATAACAATATATGCTAATATATTAAACTCATTATATAATAAGTCAGTTATATTACAATGATAAAATTTTTGCCATCAAAAATATTGATGCGTACCTGGATTCGACTTCGAACAGATTTGGATTTGTCTGGATAGCTCGACCCGACTCGGTTTACTGAGTCTGAATCCTGCACACCACTAAAGAGATTCAGAGGTCAGTATGTCGGTGGGATTTTGTCCCACTGAAAATACTCCGACGCTCAAGTTAGTAAAAGTCTTCTAAGTAATGAAGGTAAACTGAAAAGCAAAGGAGAGAGAGAGGATGAGAGTGTTGGCTTGTTGAGAATGTGAGCTCTCACTTCCTACTCGCAGAGAGCGTAACGAAGCGACGTCCCAAAAGCGTGGAAGCTTTAGGGATCGATTCTCAGAAAGCCGAAGAGGTCTCTAAGAATCTAGAGGCCTTTGGTGGGATTGGAGGACGGACGCTTGCTTAGAGAGAAAGAGAAGATGGGCATCTATTCAAGCTCTATAAGCGTTCGTGGGTGAAACTGTAGGAAGTCTTTCGGGAAGGTCATTTACAGTGTTCTTAGGAAGACAAGTTACAGAGTGAGTAAGAGAGCTTCTGTTTCTGAGTAAGCTTTCGTTGATTGTTCGTGAGCTTGTGTAAAAGTGTGTGTAAGAGCCTGTCAAAGCATGTAAGAGCATGTCTCTTCCAGAACGAAGTCCTCAAGCTTTTATGGACAACGGGAGAGGTTCTTCCTCTGGTTAAGGTGGCGTGCTTCTCTTGGACTGACAATGGCAGCCATCTCAGAGTTGGTGGGCCTGACAGTCATGATTTGACGGATCTTCTTTCTGTTGCACAATGCAATAAATCTTCAGATTGTCTCATGCTTTTGTGACTATTTTGTTGACGCTGAAGTTATTGCCGCCGTTTTTTCGGAGAAGATTAGCTTTTAGGTGGACACGTGGCCATGAGAAGACCGTTGCTTTTCTTGCATGTGTTCGCCTGCCAGATTGGGCCTGGGCCGTAGCAGGTTCAAAGCATTTTTAGGCCTGCCGCTACAGTGCATCCAGTCAACGCTCGAGTTGACCGTCTACACGCGAGTTGCCCACCTGTTGAAGTCTAGACGGTCAACGCTGTCGATGACCGTCTTGGGCCTTTTAGGATTTAGGCCTGCGCCCCTGTTGGGCTGCTTTTTAGTTGACCGTCCAGTAGGCCATCTTGGGCCTCCGTTGACCTTGGGTCAACCTATATTCCAGCGTACTCATCACTAGCCCCCCATGCCGGTGGCCAGAATTTTGGCCTCCGACATGTTCATGATGGGATGCTCCTCATTGCCCCTCGTCGTTTGAGGATCCCAGAGGATTCTATAAAAGGCAAAAAGGAAAGTTGACCGGAACTGTTGACTGTCTTTGGTCAGTTTCAGAGAAGAATATTAACCAGAACTGTTGACCGTTTTTGGCCAGTTCCGGAGAAGAATATTGATCAGAATTGTTGACCATCTTTGGTTAGTTCTGAAGAAGAATGTTGAGCAGAACTGTTGATCGTCTTTGGCCAGAATCTAGAAGGCTTTCTACTAGCCCTGATTGACGCATGGCCATCAGCCGGCTTGTCAGCCAAAAGTAGACACGCGTCTCCTTTTGGTTGGGCGGATATCCGAGCCATTAATGCGTCTGAGATTTGCCTTTTGAATGGCCAAACAGGGAGGCGACATGTGGTAGAACTGACGGCATCCTTTCTGAGGGGTTTTAAAGCGTTTTGCCGTTTAAGTTTCCCTCCATACTTTGAAATTCTTCTTTGCCTCCATGCTTCATCTTCTTCATCTTCGACTTTGCTTCTCCAAGAAACCCTAGCCCTTTCTGCAAGCCATGACCTCCGTCGCCGACATCACCTCCTTCCTTAGAGAGGGTGATGTAAAAGCACTATGCGTCGAGTTCAATATCCCGAAGGATATTGTATGGAGGGTCCCGGGTAGGGACGACAAAGCTTTCTCTCCACCGGCCGGGCACATCACGATATATGAGGCCCACCTGAGGAGCGGTCTCCGTCTTCCTCTACCAGACGACTTGCTATCCGTTCTACAAGCCCTATGAGTCCCAATTTCTCATCTTCACGCCAACGCCGTACGATATATCTGTACCCTCTGTATTTTCCTTCGTAAACATTCTAAGAGGTTGCAGATGCCGATGGTGAAGGGGCTTTTCAAAATAAACCAGGGAGGTGAATGGATATCGCTCGTCCCCCGTTCTGGCCTAAAAATAAACACAGCAATTTACGACTCGCTCAAGAATTGAAAGAACCGATTCTTTTTCGTGGGCATGGGGGCGACCTGACCCCTTGCGAAGGATTAGGGCCAGGTGCCGGAGGTGTATACGGGGACGCCGTCTATGACGGAGACATCGTCCTTAGAGTGGTTAACCAAGTGATTAAAGACCACCCTGCTGATTTCAAGAGGGACTTCTTGGTCTCTAGGGTAGAGACCAAGAAGGTGAACTGGAGACTGCCTTTCTGGGTTCAAAAGCTCGTGCCGCCAGCGAGGATGATGCGGCCGGAGGACTCTAAGGGTCTGCTCATCCACATGCGCCACACAGATGAGGGCTTCATTGGCCCGTTGCCTAAGAAGGTGTTGGAGACACCTTCCTCTTCATCGTCGTGCCCCGATTACATCGCCGTCTGGATCTGCAGCGGCCCCGGCAGCACCATGGGCCTGGAAAGAACCTTTGAAGACCTGCCGGTGGCCATGGGAGGAAACATCATCTTGGCGCAGTCTGCGTCGTAGGTAGCTCCTCGAGCGGTGCAGACAGAGTCCTTTACGTAGCCCGCCTGTGAGCCAGTGGTGGAGGCACATGAGCCATCTGTTGGCTCTCCAGTCGTGCGGACTATTGCTGTGGAGCCAATGATGGAGTTTGATCCTCCAGCAGCTAGTGCGGAGGCCGTAGTTGGAGAGCCTACAGATGCTATGGACAACATTGAGGAAAGGCTGCTGAATGAGATCCTGAAGGAGGCTACCACCAGCTCAGCTCGAGAGGATGTCACTCCTGGTCCACCGTCGCCTGGGCCAGGTCTGGAGGCTAGGCCCAAGAGGCCTGCGGGGAGACTTTGGGAGGTATGATTCTTGGCAATAGTTTCTGCGTACTTTCTCCTTTTCCGAATTTTTAACTTGTTCTTTGTTTGCCTTTTGTGCAATCGAGGAAGCTGGCTGCTGCCGTCATCAAGGTGGTGGAGTAGCGTGATTGGGTGATCGCCAATAGGGAAGCGGAGATCGCCTGGCTGGATGCTAGGCTAGCTGCTTCGGGGGGAGAGCACCGCGAGGAGGCTGCTGCCCTCGAGGCTGTCCTGGCGGGAGTGAAAACGGAGAACGCCAACTTGAAGGCTGAGGTTGCCCGTCTGAAAAAAGAGGCTGATCAGGCCAAAGCGCGCACCAATCGACTTGCCGGGCGAGTGGCAACCTTAGAGAATGATTTGAGTCTCTATATCCGCCCCCACGAGGTTGAGGGCTTGATGCATGCATGGCTGTTGGTGGGGATCAACATCAGTCAACGTATTGCGCGGTTGGTCAATCCTGGCTTTCCCATTGACCTCATCAATCTGGCCAACAGAGTGGCGCAACATAGAGACGACCTCATGGGGGAGCCCTGCGACAGTCAGGGGCCTCTGCTGCCCTCGTAGCCCCTTATGTTATATATTTTTGAGATCTCCCTTGTATTCATGTACATAAGATGTAACTTGTAACACATTCGGAAGTAATAAAATGGAAGTTTTTTTAACTTTGTGTCCATTTGCCTTTACTACTTTTGCGTTTGCATTCTCGTTACACTGGATAGCCAACTTAGTTGGTCGGCTGCCATTGTTGTGCTGCTTAAGGATTGAGGTCCTTAGGCTTCGCAGGCGGTTGAGTTAACCAGCCTGGTGGTGTTGCTCAAGTGCTGACTTGGACGGCCAGCGTCGGAGAAGGATGCTTCTCCCTTTGACCGTCGTCGACTGATCACGCTATCTCCTCGTAAAGGAGGTCATTGCATGTGCTGCGTAAGCCCCCTAAGATTTTGACCGCTATCGGGCCACTTGGATGACCATGGTTTAGATACGACTGTTAATGGGCTGCCTGGATGACCAGGGTTTAATAAGACCGCCAACGGGCCACTCAGATGACCGAGGTTCATATTAGACCGCTTATGGGCCACCTGGATGACCAGGGTTTATATTAGACCGCTTTCAGGCCACTTGGATGACCAGGGTTTAAATACGACCGCCAATTGGCCGCTCAGATGACCAAGGTTTATTAACGAGAGAGTGAAGACCCTCCCGACTTAGGGGCAGTCTAGGTCGGGTAACCTGCAAAGCAAACACATATACATGCACATAGGAGGGGTAGGCAGTATGCTAAGTAAACACTTGTTTTGGCAAATTTAAAACAAGCAGGCGAATGCACATGCACACAATAATGCAAATGCGTACCTGCGCCTTCTATCGGAAGTAGCGTCTGAGGTGGATCGCGTTCCACGTTTGCAGAACCAGCTTCCCGTCTTGGCTCTGGAGCTTGTAGGCTCCGTTTCGCAGGACGGCGGAGACGAGAAAAGGCCCTTACCAATTAGAGGAGAGCTTATTGTGGCCGGCCAGTTTGCCCGTGGTTTCGACGCCTCGTAGAACAAGGTCTCCAACATCGAACTGTCGCACCTTAACTTTTTTGTTGCAGTATCGGGCAATTCGATATTGGTAGGCTGCTGTCCGTACTCTGGCGGCGTCACAGGCTACTTCTAACAAGTCTAGGTGTTCCCTGATTTTTTGGGAGTTAGTCAGTGGGTCGGAGGACTCCACCCTAAGACTTGGAAGCTCTATTTTGATTGGGAATACAACCTCAGTCCCGTAACAGAGGCTGAAGGGTGTCTCGTGTGTTGGTTCGTTTGGGGTTGTTCGATAAGACCAAAGAACGGAATGGAGCTCGTTCGCACAATATCTCCTTGCGTCCTCCAGCTTAGTTTTTAACCCATGGGGTAGTGTCCGGTTGGTGACCTCCACCTGTCCATTCGCTTGGGGGTATGCCACCGAAGTGTGGACCAGCTTGATACCAAGGCTGGCGCAATACTTGGTAAAACGTTTTCCCGAGAACTGGTCCCGTTGTCTTTCACAACGACCTCGGGGATGCCAAATCTACAGATGATACTCTGGCGAAGGAATTTCAGGGCATTATGTTATGTAATCTTTGCCAGTGGGACGGCCTCGACCCACTTGGTGAAGTAGTTGATACCCACGATGATAAATTTCTTTTGCCCTGTGGCAATGGAGCCCCCATTGCACGAAGGGCCAAGGGGCCTAAAGGGGCCTAAAGTGTAGTCAGCCTCTTCGGGAGTTAGGTATCGGAGGTATGGGGTTGAGTAGCCATGACGATATAGTCGTCCGTTAACCACAGTATACTAGTTGGCTGTCTTCTTGATCCGTTTGGTCTTTTCCACGTCCTCTGGTAATGATCCATCAGCCAAATAGCTAAGGTAAGGCATCATCCAGTTTTCTGCTTCGAAAATCTACATTCCCTTTTGTTTCTCGATACTGGGAGCGTTTAGGATCTCCCGTATGTCCCTCGAGTATTGTTCTGAATTTTTGACTGTAGCAGCTCCAGCCAGCTAGTCCGCCTTCTGATTTTTAGTTTGGAAAACATGAACCAGGGCCAGCTTGTCGAAACCTTGGGCGGCTTCCCTTACTTTTGCCAAGTACTTGGCCAGGTAAGGGTTGTTCGCCTCAAAGCCTCCTTTAACCTGGTTAACGATTAACTCGGAGTCGCTGTAAACTGCCAATCTCCTGGCAGAGCATTCCTTGGCTAACCGCAATCCGGCTAACAGGGCGTCGTACTCGACAACGTTATTGGTTGCCAGGAAATTGAGCCTAAGGGAGTATTTCACCTCAAACCTGTCGGGGGTCGTAAGGACCATTCCAGCGCCACTGCCCGTGCCCGTAGACGATCCGTCCACATGGAGTACCTATTTTGGAACTCCGTTAAGCAGTTCCGTGCTTTCTTCTGGCTGTTCCTTGAGAACTGGGGTTGTAGTTTTAACAATAAAATTAGCCAGCGCCTGCGCTTTTACAGCAGGCCTGGACTTGAATTCGATGTCGAACTCGCCCAACTCGGTAGCCTATTTTACCAACCGCTCAGAAATGTCGGGTTTCTAGAGTATACTTTTCAGAGGTTGGTCCATGAGGACCACTATCCGGTGGGCCTGAAAATAGGGCCTTAGCTTCCGCGCGGAGAAGATAAGTGCCAAGGCCAGTTTTTCTACGAGCGAGTAGCAGGTCTTTGGGCCAATCAACAGTTTAGTTAAGTAGTAGACCGGCCGTTGAGTCTCGGAGTCCTGGCACACGAGGACATAATTGAGGGATGCCTCCGACACTGCCAGGTAAAGGTATAGTTCTTCTCCGCCCTTGAGTGACACTAACAATGGCGGGCTGGCCAGATACCGCTTTAGTTCATCGAAAGCTGACTGACAGTCTACCGTCCATTGAAACCCGTTGGATTTTGTCCCTCTAAGGGCCTTGAAGAAGGGCTGGTACTTGTCACCGGACTTTGCGAGGAAGTGGGATAGTGCTGCTAGCCGTCCAGTCAATCGCTGGACGTCCTTTACGCTCCGTGGTGGAGCCATGTCGACGAGAGCCTTGATCTTCTCTGGGTTTGCCTCAATCCCCCATTGGGAGACGATGAAACCTAGGAATTTATCAGAGGCTACTCCGAACACACACTTAGTTGGGTTCAGCTTCATGTGATGCTTACGGAGTACCTCGAAGGATTCTGCCAGGTCGCGGATGTGGTCGCCGGTAACCTTGATCTTAACGAGCATGTTATCGACGTAGACTTCCATATTGCGATAAATCAGTTTTTTAAACATTTTGTTGACCAGCCGTTGGTAAGTCGCTCCAACGTTTTTTAGTTCGAAAGGCATCACTTTGTAGCAATAGATGCCCTAATCAGTCATGAACAAGGTGTGCTCCTCGTCCTCCGGACTCATCTGAATCTGGTTGTAACCCGAATAAGCGTCTATGAAACTTACTAGCTCAAGTCCGGCTGTTGAGTCAACCAGAAAGTCAATCCTTGGTAAGGGAAAGCTGTCTTTCGGGCAGGCCTTGTTAATGTCGATAAAATCGACGTACTTCCGCCATTTCTCGTTGCTTTTCTTTATTAAGATGACATTAGAATGTTAGTCTGGGTAATGGACTTCTCTAATGAAGCCTGCGTCCAGCAGCTTCTTCACCTCCTCTCGAATGACGATCAGCTTTTCAACGGAGTGATTTCTCCGCTTCTGCCTGACAGGTTTTCGGCCAGGATCAAGCCCCGACTTGTAGACCATCACCTCTGCTGGAATCCCAGGCATGTCAGCTGGGGTCCATGCGAAAAGGTCAGCGTTCCGTCGCAGGAACGCGATCAATTCGTCGCGTAGTGGTCCGGTGAGTGAACTGCTGATCTGTACACACTTCTCCGGCTCCTCCGGGTCCAATGGGATTAGATCCGTGGCTTCACCAGATTGCACTTGCTGAAGGGTTGTCTCGTCTCAATGGTTAAATTTTCCAACTATTCTAGTGCTGCCGCTAGGGGCAACCTAAGACATGTAACAGGTTCGTCCAATAACCTGGTCACACAGCACCTCTCCTACACCGTAAGGCGTTGGAATTTCATCTTGAGGTGCGAAATTGAGGTGACCGTCCCAAACACTGTCAAGCAAGGTCTGCCCAATATAGCGTTATACACAGAGGGTAGGTTAACCACCAGGAAGGTGAGTGTCCGGCTTGCTATTTTCGAATACGTACCCAATGTGACCTCCAATTAGATGGTCCCTTGAACAAGCACAGGCTCGTTGTCAAGACTGTACAATGGGCCTTAGGCAGGTTTTAGTTGATTCTTTTTTAAGTCTAGTTTGAAGAACGCGTCCAAGTAAAGCAAATCTTTAGAACTTCCATTATCGACGAACACTCGCTTCAGCTTGTAGTCGACACTACCATCCGAAACAAGTGCGAATACAATAAGGCGATCAGCATGGGGGATATTACATGAGTCAAATCATTATTATTGAAGCTAATGGTGTTGTCCGCCGTTCGCTACTTCTTCCTCCTAGTCTACTGTTCCTCACCGCCGGCTGGGTTCTTAACAGGTCGGGTGGTGATCATATTAACTACCCCTGTTGTGACCCAGTTTCGGGGAGGAGACTACTCCTGCCCCTCTCCGCCAGCTACTCTAGAGCTCTGTCCGGAACCCCTGACAAACTTGGTGAGGTATCTTCTGCGAATTAGCTCCTCGATCTCCCTCTGCAGCTTCTTGTAGTCCTCAGTTGAATGCCCAGTAGAGCGGTAGAAGTCGTAGTACTTCGACTGGTTTCCAGAGTCCTTCTTTAGTGGTTTTGGCCACTTCAAGAACTTCTCTTCCCGAATTTATATGAGGACGTTTGAGTGTCCATCAGAGGCGTGAAGCTGGTAGGCCCATAGTTTCTGCGTTCCGGGGGCCCAGTATTGTGTTACTTTCGACGGGAGTGATCACTGTTGCCGTATTTCCTTTTTTCCTCTCTAGGGAATGATCGAGGCTGATCTGCCCACTCTGGGCATTTCGCCTCGTTGGCCTCCTCTGCTGCAGCGTAGGCCCGAGGGATAGACTCTACTTCCCAGAAGGCTTGGGGATTCTTGTAGGCTAGATGCTTGAAGAAGTCCCCGTAGGTAGCGCGGAGATGAAACTGCCCAGTTTCATCTCCTCCGTGAACCGGAAAATCTGTCTGGCCTCTACCACAAAGCAGTCCAGGAAGCGCTGTGGGTTCTCTCCCGGCTTCTACTTGATGTGGGAGAGGTGCCACAGCTGCTTCTCTTCCCGTCGGCTCGAGGCGTACTGAGTTAAGAAGAGATCCGTGAGTTCCCGGAAGCTGCCGATGGTGCCTGAAGGAAGGTGATGGAACCAGATTCGGGTATCTCCCTTCAGTGTGAGCGAGAAGTAACGACACATCGCTAAGTCTTCCAACCCTTGTAGACTCAGTGCGGAAGTGATCTAGGTGGTCAACCGGATCACTGCTTTCATCGTATGAGTCAAGGGAAGGCATTTTGAACTTGGTGAGCAGTAGACGGTTCAGGACCTCCGCTGTGAAAGGAGATTGGTCCAAGTCGATAGCGTGCTCCTCGTCCTGGAATATGCGAATCCAAATTTTATCCACTCGCGGGTCTACGCGAGTGGCTTTTGCAGATCTCTTGGAGTTGAGGTAAGCCCTTAACTCCATCTTATCTCTGGAGGGTTCAGCAGCCGGCTGGCTACTGCCTCCAGCAAACCTGACAGTCTTAGAGGCTCGCTCCTGGATTGCATTCCCGTCTTCGGCCCGAGAGTATCGGGGATTTTTTCTCTCCGAAATTTCTCACGGAGTCGTGCTCCCGGAGTGTTTCTTCAGGCCTGTTCTATCCAGGAATGCGGGAGGAGGTTGGGACTGGATTGTTCTTGGATCTCTCGGGCCTTTTAACCTGCTTCTTTTTCCTCTAGCCACCCTTTTTAGTGGCCGGTGCAGAAACGCCTGTCAGAGGAGCCACCTGCAGTCTCTACTCGTTTTGAGAGCAGAGTAGTTGAAGCAGACAATTGTTGGCCTGCTCTGCTCCATCAGTTGTTAAAAATAGGGCGCAAGCACTCCGCCCATTGTCCCATTGACCGTGGTACTAGTAGCGTGGTCCTAGTCAGGATAAATGACGTCTCTAGCGGGATCGTTAGCTTGGCCTCTCATGTTCACCATTGCGAATGAATTAGAATCAAACGGTGAACAAAGAGCGTTGTGTAGAGTAGTGGTTGGCTTTTGTAAGCGATTCCCACTGACGGCGCCAATGATGGGTACCTAGATCCAACTTCGAATAGATTTGGATTCGTCTGGATAGCTCGACCCGACTCGGTTCATTGAGTCTGAATCCTGCACACCACTAAAGAGATCAAGAGGTCAGTGTGTCGGCGGGATTTTATCCCACCGAAAATACTTCGATACTTAAATCGGTAAAAGCCTTCTAAGCAATGAAGGTAAACTGGAAAGCAAAGGAGAGAGAGAGGATGGGAGTGCTAGCTTGTTGAGAATGTGAGCTCTCACTTCCTACTCGTAGAGAGTGTAAGGTAGTGACATCCCGAAAGTGTGGAAGCTTTAGGGATCGATTCTCAGAAAGTTGAAGAGGTCTCCAGGAATCCGGAGGCCTCTGGTGGGATTGGAGGACGAACGCTTGCGTAGAGAGAAAGAGAAGATGGGCCTCTATTCAAGCTCTATAAGCGTTCATGGGTCAAACTGTAGGAAATCTTTTAGGAAGCTCGTTTATAGTGTTTTTAGGAAGACAAGTTACAGAGTGAGCAAGAGAGCTTCTATTTCTGAGTAAGCTTTCGTTATTTGTTTGTGAGCTTGTGTAAAAGTGTGTGTAAGAGCCTGTCAAAGCATGTATGAGCATGTCTCTTCCAGAACGAAGTCCTTAAGCTTTTATGGACAGTAGGAGAGGCTCTTCCTCTGGTCAATGAGGCGTGCTCCTCTTGGACTGACAATGCTGGCCTTCTCAGAGTTAGTGGGCCTGATAATCGTGATTTGATGAATCTTCTTTTTGCTGCACAGTGTAACAGATCTTCAGATTGTCTCATGCTTTTGTGACTGTTTTGTTGGCGCTGAAGTCATTGCCGCCTTTTTTGGACAAGATCAGCTTTTAGATGGACACGTGGCCATGAGAAGACCGTTACTTTTTGTGCACGTGTTCGCCTGCCAGATTGGGCCTGAGCCGTAGCAAGTTTAAAGCATTTTTGGGCCTGCCGCTACAGTGCATCCGGTCAACGTTCGAGTTGAGCGTCTGCACACGAGTTGGCCTCCTCCTGAAATCTAGACGGTCAACACTGGCGTTGACCGCCTTGGGCCTTTCAGGATTTGAGCATGCGCCTCCTACTAGGCCGCTTTTCAGTTGACCGTCTAGTAGGCCGTCTTGGGCCTCCGTTGACCTTGGGCCAACTCATATTCCGGTGTACCCATCAAATATAAAAGAACTCCCAAAAAAAAAAACCTAATAATTTTGACCAACTACTCCGAATGGCCAATCACCACATATTGCAGTGGTAGTCAGTTAAGACTGCTTTTACAACCACATATGGCCCTTTTGCAGGATTATATAAGAATAAATTATTTAGTAACATAGAAGGCACAACTATTATGGCCCTCCTAATAAAAATATCTTCATATTACCTAATAATAAGGAGTATAACTATTTAATTTTTATTATTTATCTACTTAATTTTTTTAATCTTGATCGCTGGATGGATAAATAATAGAGAATATTTTAAGTGATATAAATGGTCAATCTCTAATATCTCATCATATTCTTTTGATGGATGTTGAAGTCTAGTGACCCTCTACTAAAAGGCTTTGAAGAGGGAGAGGGGGGGGGGGTGCTTATCTTCTATTTGAAAATTATTCTAAACCTAAAATATAATTCAGAAGTGCCATGAAGGTAGAGCCAAAACCTACACACAGCCTATAAATATACTGCATCTACTTCCGAATTTGATAAATTCCCCAGTAGCCAAAAAATAACTCTAATAAA
This sequence comes from Nepenthes mirabilis, assembly GCA_025585075.1. Classification (NCBI taxonomy): domain Eukaryota; kingdom Viridiplantae; phylum Streptophyta; class Magnoliopsida; order Caryophyllales; family Nepenthaceae; genus Nepenthes; species Nepenthes mirabilis. The sequence continues at coordinate 11,533 of JAODPA010133770.1, forward strand.
CCATATCACAGGTTGCAGCATGCAAGCTCAAAATAGCACAAGAGATAGAAAGACTTGCCGAGATCTTTATGTTATCATTAAAAAGAATAACATTAAATTACAATGTTGCCACTAACAGATCGTATCAAATTTCAATAAAACTTCGCAATTTTACAGCAACAATGTTGACTGCTCAACATCATTAATCTCTAAAATGAAGCTACGCTATTGACTATGATAGCTTATAATGCGAGTTCATCCAGCATTTGTGTTTCTTTGGTTGCATCCGTGTCAATATTCACCCCACCTTGGCCCTTCTCCTCGTTACCCGCCAAACTAAAGCTTGATGCATAGCCACTGCATGTAGAAGTAGCTTCATCAGAGTTCTCAGAGCCGTTATCTTGCTGCAATTCACCCATATCAAAAGATCCAGAGTTGGTTAATTCAGTCATCTTCTTGTCATCCTCCAGCATTCGTTCTCGATAAGCTTCATAGTTGAACCCAACTGGGTTTTGCCCCCCAAAGCCGAATTCCAGCTTCTCCATGTCAAAAAGTTCTTCCATTCTCTTCTGACTTTGTGGATCATCGTTGTAAATAAACTTGACCTTCTTGTACGTCTTTGGCTCAAGAACTGGTTTCACCATCTACAATGCAATGAAGTAACTTGAGGTCAAGTTTTTACAAACATATACACATATTTTAAGTGACTGATACCAAATAAATAATAGAAGTGGGGATCCATAATGAGAGTAAAGCAACAAAGTCGTTATGAATGACTAATATTCTTGCAATGAGTACGTATCAGGTGCAATGATTTTTGCTCAAATTGCCTCAGAAACATTGCAAGGACCAAGTAAGTTATGCCATTAGAATCTGGATGCAGTAAATACCATCCAGAATGACTCGAAAATCTTTGGTGGATTGTAGAGGATTGCGAGGCCCAGTCTCTCTGGGTAATGGTTCTGCAATACATGGGCTGTTTCCTTTGTTGCCTTCACAGAAATGCTTGACATATTCCATCCTTGAAAATCAATCAGCCACACCATCTGCTCTTGATCAGGCTTCAAGTGCATTATGGCATTTTCCAAACAGTATACCAGATACCTGATCTGTGCTCTTATTGAGTTCGTATTCTGAGGCAAATAAACAATTTCAGACACTTAAACACAGCCTGTTATGCCAGTCATACTGTCATATGGAGAATTTTGCCAAAAATGTATATAATTAAACATCCATTTTGTAGACTTTTACATTACATGTATCTCACATTGCACCAAAATATGATCAACTTGACCAAGTTTCTTTGCATAGTGTAAAATAGTACTAAGAAAAAGTTAAAAATAAAGTTGGAAAATAAAAGAAGATAGTACAATACGGGGAAAATAAAAACAGAAAAGTTGAGAATAGTTTTGGTAATTTGCCCAGTCATATTCACCTGGAAACCAGGTCTCATCACAAGAACAGTCCGCCCATGCTTATCACAGTAATCAGCTCTATAAATTTTTCCAGTTTCAGCTTCATCAGCAATGTCTCCCTGGCAAAATTTCAGAGAAAAGAAAAAGAAATCAGAAAGGTACACCATTCAGCCTAAAATAAGGTTCACCATATGACATAAATCTCCCTTTACTTTCACAATGATAATATCTTAAGATAGAAGCTATCTGATTTTCTCAATTCAAAGGATTCCACAACTGCAGCAAGAATATGAAGATAGTAAAATAGGAGAACTCATGCCGCAACAAAGCACACTTGAACTGGATTTAATGCATTGCCCATCTACGGATACAGCTACGAATGCGACAACTCTTCTAGTCTTTTACTATTTTTGCATTCTATTAGCCAGTAAGCACCCCTCTTTAAAGGAGCTAGGCATGAAATAAAGCAAGATCTCAACCTGGCAAGCATGCTTCCCAGCAGTAACAATTGTCCAACAAAAGAACTTAAGATAAATCATCATGCTTTGCCATAAGAACTTTGGAGTCCATATCATGAGAATTAAGCATACAATATTAACAGGATAAAGATCGTAGTTTACCCAAAGGTAATATTAGGATTATGGAGATGAGTACTCTTACAAGAGACAAGGAGACTAACAAGAGCAAGAAGAAAAGAAGTCTAATGAGAGAGAGAAGGAAAATAAGACAGAATTAATGTTGGCTGGGACAGATTGCATGAAGTTATACTTGGTGGTGCAATATTGTGCATCTCCAACGTAGAGTGTCAAAACATGAAAATAAAATGCTAATAAATTTAATTATTAAAAATCAAATTTCAAAAGCATGGATGTATACCCATCGAATTTTCTCAGGCTTATATTCCATTCTCCATTTCAAGGTTTCTTTCAACATTTTTGCAGCTTTCTTTATATTCCAGTTTCTAGCCCCAAGATACCTTGCTATCGAAGCATCCGAACATAAAACAGGAAATCTATCTGCAGGCAGACCAATCAACTTTCTAGTTTCATCAATCTGCAGAAAACAGAAAATTTTGGTTATGAATATCACCCCTATTGTGGTTGTGAAGAACTTTCATCATAAATCTGTGCAGGAATGATGTGTACTTATCCAGTCTTCATAGTCGAAGACATCAGCAAGTTGATCGGTGCATCAGCAATTTGAGTTTATCAGGATAAGTGAAAATTAAGGCAGAGGTTACTTTATTTTTTCTTCCATTTGATTTGGACTTAGCTCCTCTGCTTCAACTTTTTTGGAAATGGATGATTCCAAATATAGCGATGCATTTAAAATCCACTCCCTTGCTAGCATTTTTCAAATATGTTCCAAGATATTGGTTATTCTACCAAAGTTCTTCAGGTTATGCATTGTCTAGAGGGGACATACATGCCCTACACAATCTCTCAAATCAGGATTCAGATTAAACGTGGAACTGAGATGAAGACAGTGACATTCCTAGCTGCGACAGTGGAAAATGCTGCACATGGTTTAGTTGGTACATTACATACATAGGAATCTATAATATATACTCTATCTATTGGATTCTAGTTATCTATTGTACTCTACTATATATTACTCTATCAAAAACTAAATCTAGCTGTGATCCAATCCAGTAAGCCAAGATAGCAATATGGATTGACTACAACAATTTGAACTAACATATGACAGCACATCATTGACAACTATTGATTTGATAAAATAATATATACTATTTGAAGCTTATTTTATGCTAAATCCTAATACTGAAGTGACCTCTAATTGATTTTTGTTTGTGATTTAATTAGGGAAGAAGTTGTTTAAGGAAGGGAGACAAAATGGTCATTTTATACCACCTAAGCATTTTTTGTTGTTGTTATGAAGCTTGTTTCAATCCTATTCTTTTTTCTCTACACGTGTCTTAAGATACCAATGACTTGGAAATGAAACACGTGCAAGATAAGTAAATTTTAAGATCCACAAAAATAGGGAAGTTTGGGCATTGATTGCTAGGAGGATTTAAAGATCAGTTCAGCAGAATTTTGCTCCAGGATTTTGGGCAGCATAAAAAGAAAAGTAGGGTAAAAAGAGGAGACACTATCATTCTACACACACGGCAGATTGGCCAAAGGAGAAGAAAAAGAAGTGGCAGCTGGACATTTATTCTATTCTGGAAGGCTGAGAAAAGAAGATAGAGAGGGGAAGAAGGATAGATTATTGTTCTAACCAGCAGTAGTACGACTGAGAACTTAGGAGAAAAAGTAGAACCTGGTGGCCAGTAATCCAAAAGCAGGGGCAGCCTTCATCTTCACATTTTTCTTCTTCTTTTCCTTATTTCTCCTTTGACAGAATGGACTTTAGGATGTACATGTTTGTTATTTATTCAAACATGAATTAAATTTTCATTACCAGGCTTTTCAATTTAGCCTTTGGTTGAATTATTTACTCTTAGATATTATTTTATGCAATAACATTTTTGTTTTCATGATTACTTTTCTTTGCACTTAATGCTTTTGAGTTTTGGATTTGAATGATTTAATACTGTATGTTGCAACCTAGAGGAGATGCATATATAATCAATCTTGAGAGAAGTGACATAAATTTTATTATAGATAGAAATATACTATGCAAACTTGTGTAATATTTAAAGAGATAGATTGAGTTTAATGTATGGCTATGTATTTTATTCACACAAAAAAATAGTGGATAGATATTTGCCATAATTTTAATATAATCTGAAAGGAAGCATTAATCGATCTTAAGAGAAGTGACATAAATTTTATTATAGATAGAGATATACTACATAAACATATATAATCTTTGAAGAGATAGATTGAGTTTAATACATAGTTATGCATTTCATTCATACAAATATATAGTGAATAGATATTTGGTCATAATTTTAACATAACCCGAAAAGAAGCATTGAAAATATATATTATAATAGTTATTTTTTAGATAAAGTAATGAAAAATATCTGGTTTTTTTATTCATTGTTTTGAATTTCTTCCATAAAATGGGATTTGAATTACTATTTCATCCTAGCAATCGAGTCGTGAATGACTCATGCAAACGGAAATAAAATGCCAATACCTTTTGTCCGAGGCATTGAAAATCAGATATAGAAAACAAAAACATGGAATTTTCAGAAAATTTACTTGGTATCTGCTCTTCTTCTACTTATAGGTCAAAATTCATGGAGCCGATCAAGCCCTTCCTCCTATTCGCCGTTTCAATTCACCTTATAACACAGTCCTCGCCGTTCCAGCTGCGGCTGAGAAAACGAAAGCATTGTCGATAAAAACGGAGTCTTCCAAAACTGCCTTTATTCCATGTGGGGCATATAACGCGGAAATAGGGAAATGAGAGGCGTTACAGGTTGACGACGGAGAGGAAGAGAGAGACGGTTGCGGACAAAGAGCCGGGACTGGCGATGGGATTGCATTTGACGAGAAGGGTAGAAGGGACGCTTGTCAGCGGATCCCATGACTGCGGCCCTGTGCTCCGGAGCTTTCGACAAGTGACATGATATCTGAACGCCAAAACATAAAAGAGCAAAACAAGTGAGGCAGAGAATTACCTCATATATATTTTTCCGGAGTTAGAAAATTGATTTTTTTTTTATTTATTTTTT
>JAODPA010133781.1:0-16575 GCA_025585075.1 Nepenthes mirabilis
AAAGATAATTATTTGATCAATATTTTAAATTTGTCTTTTATAAGTAGTATAACATAGTTTAAATAAACCACTTAAACGTCGTTTCAAAATTAATGGAGCGAGATGGGTGCTAGAGGTTAATGTTGAATATTACTTTATCAATAATAGGGGAAAACTGAGAGGGTAGGGAGGAGAAAATCTGCATGCCCATGGTAGTGGCGGCCATCAAGGGATTTAATGGAAGTCATTTGCATCATTTTCTCATCGTTACAAAGAACTCAACCTTAAGTTTTGTATGGAATTGTTATCCTTCTATATCACATCACACATAGTTTTTTAAATTCTTATTCATTTATCCAAATATTTTTTGTTGAGAATTTTTCAAGCCAATGGATAAAGTATTGAGAGTATGTTTCTTCATGCTGGGTGATATATTGGATGTTGATAATTTTGAATTTGTCTAAAATTGGAATGGGTGTGGGTGGTAATCATTGTGAGTCAATGGACCCATAGAAGGGGTATAAATAAAAAATGTTGAAATCAAAACCGATTTTGAGATATTCAAAAAGATATATTTGATAAATATTGGGTTCAAATTTCTTAATAACCAGAAATAGTCCAAATTTTTAGTCATCATATTTATTGTAACTTATCGTTAAAAAATATTTTTTTCGTAAGTGTACTATAACTATATTACCTTTGTTGAATCCAACTTCCCGGATTCTTTGTATTTAGTTGTAGTGTCCTCTAGGCACTCATCAAATTGTTCATGGATCACCATACTAATGCGCCCTTTTACAAGGAATGACATTTGGTTGAGAAACTTGGCAGGTTGGTCCCATGCTTTTTCTCGAAAGGGAATATTTGAGTAGATCAAATTTAGGATAAATTAAGCAAATTCAACTTGAGAAGTGATAATATCCCAACTTCTCAAAGGGTCATCAGATTGGCTACAAAGTAAGTTTCCAAGAGAGCAATTTACAAGTTTTGTTTGTTTGTGAGTGACAAGTATTAGAGAATTACAATTTGGTACCCATATATTTTCATATTGTTTGTTGAAAATACCCTATGAAGTGGGCATATCGATTTGATGTTATAGTATCAGGGATGCTTTGTAACCATATGACCTCTCCAAAGAAGAGACGAATGACGTAAGAAGCATCCATAGTCTTTTTGAATAGAATAAAGTTGGCCATCTTTGAGAAATGATCTATAATGACAAAGATTAAGTCATGGCCATAGCAAGTACATAGAAAAGTTAATACAAAGTCTATGTTATTGTCTTCCCATGGCTTGTTTGGAATAGGAAGATGTTGATATAATTGATGATCCAATCGTTTACCCTTGGTATGTTGGCAAGTGACACATCATCTCACGAATTGCTCAACGTTATACTTAAGCTTTGACCAAAAGTATCATTCTTCTACTAAAGTGAGCATTTAATCTCGATTGAAGTGTCTGCTGATGCTTCCATTGTGATACTCGAAAATAACTTAAAGTAACGAAGATCTCTCAGGTATACATAATTGATTCCTCTGGAACAAAAATTTATCCATTATACAAATTGGGTCCTCAAAGCCATGCAAGTAATGCTCATAACTTTTTGAGAAATATCAATCTATATGATAACTTTTAAGAAGTAAATTAAAACCGATTACCTCATTATATAAAGTTTAGAGGAGACAAACCTTTAGGCTTAGGGCATTAGCCATGTTCTTCTAGGCTCTCAATGCGTGTTTAAGGATGAATGTGTATTTTTGTAGGAAGAAAACCCACTTGGTGTGCAGAGAATTTAATTTCTTTTAAATATGCAAAAAAGAAAAAAAATGCAAAGCTTCATAGTCAAATAAGAGGATGAACTCTAAGTTTATTAAATAACATTGTTAAAACCGAAGAGTTTGGACCACCATATAGAATTCAATATCGTAAGTTGAGTAACTCTTTTAGGACTTATTTAACTTCTTACTAAAAAAGAGATGGGATGACTCATTGGCTTAGGACCACACCAATGCCAATATTAGAAGCACCGCATTCAACCATGAATATCTCTATGAAATCGAGAAGGGCTAACACAAGGGCTTTAGTCAACTTTTGTTTTAACCAAGTCAAAGCTCTCTTTGGTCTGCTGGTTCCATAAGGATTGTCCATTTTTTCATACAATCAGAAAAGGGAGCACTTAGAGAGTTGAAATTTCAAATAAATTGCTAGTAGAATACAGTCAACCTATAGGAGTTCCTTACCTTAGTAATTATGCGAAGAATTGGCTACTTAAGGATGGCTTGTACTTTTTCTTTATCTATAGTTATACTATAAGAAGAGATAACAAATCCCAAGAATACAACTCATTCTTTCGTAAAGGTGAATTTTTTAGTATTCACAAATAGTGTTTCGTGTGTAGAACCTATAGAACTTATCGGATATTTTTGAGATATTACTCAATGTTAGTGCTGAATTTGAGAATGCCGTCAAAATATACTGCCACGAGTTTTTCAATGAAAGGCTTAAGCACGTGGTTCATTAAATGCATAAAAGTGCTAGGGGCATTGCTTAGTCCAAACGGTATCATGAGTGATTCATATCAACCTCCGTACATCTTGAAAGCGGTCTTCCATTCATCACTTGGTTAGATCAAAATCAAATGGTATCCGTTTTGTAAGTTGATTTTGGGAAAAAAAAAATCTTGGGCACTGTGAAGTATATCAAGCATGTCATTAAATCTAAAAAAATGGGAATCGATATTTGATGGTAATCTTATTTTTGGCTTGACTATCAATGTATATTTTATCATATGCCATCTTTTTTGGGAGTTAACAAGGCCTAGATAATGTATGGGGCTAATGCTTCCCTGCATGTATCCTTTTTGAAGAAGCTCACTTGTCATTGTAACTCTTTATACTCTTGGGGACTCATTAGATAATGATTGGGGAGATTGGATCTAGGAACAAGGTCAACTCAATGCAGAATTTTACTCTTGGGCAGGAGGTTAGAGGGGAGTTAATTGGGTGCAACATTGGTGAATTCAAACAGAAATTAAACTATTTGATTGACAGTAACGATGGATTCTTCCCAATCAACTCTATGAGCAATAAGGGTATGAATTAGGGTGTTCTCCCGATTGAGTCTTATGAATTCTTTCTCGAATAAAAAAACTCAATTAGTTCCTTTGGTAGATGATGGAGTATCTTTAAGTACATGAAGAAGAAATCTCATCCCTTGCTAGTAGGATAGAATTTGTGGAGCAAGGTGTTAGACTTTTCGGATCTTAAATTGGCGAATCTCTTGGTCCTTTGTTGTCTCAATGTTTCCTTTGCCACAAGGTACGAGGTCTGTTTGGAAGGCCTCCTTTAGGGATGATAAATAGTGTAAAGTGAGTTCTTTGTGTATTGTGGGTTTTAGACTAATTAGATATCGGGCCACTTGTTACATTCTCAATTCCAAACCACTAATGGAATGATTGCTAATCAATAATTAGACCTTAACCTAAAATTGAGATATAATCTAACAACAAATACTATTAGATAATCTAATAGTAAATATGACAAAACCCAAGATCTGAAGGCTATATTCAAAAATAGTTTTAATAAATTATCATTTGATCAACTACATCCGAAAATAAAGAAAACATCTCAAACTTGATAAAAAAAAATCTAATATTATTATTGAAATATAAATTAAAGACCAATGGCCAAATACAAGCTATCCAAATCTGAAATAACAAATCCTAATCAAATAATCAAAATACTATAAAATATCCTAAACTATTTTTCCACAAATAGCTTTCTTGACATCTGAAATTCTTATAAATGACATTCAAGCCTACTAATTTGAAAAAAAACCTCAACAGCAGCAATCTAATTTCTATAAGCTTTGGAATCAAGCTTAACATCAAAGTTAGAAATGTTAACCATTTTCAAGGGCTCAAGCCAAATTTTCAATAGAAAATGGATTGTTTGCAGTGGGGGTCATTTGTGGTGGCCTTTCAGTTGGGACAGGTGGCAATGTAGGTTGTGTGGGAGAGCAGCGCATGGTGATGGGAGATCTACATGAAGTTGAGGTGGAGTTTATAAATTCATTATCGTTTGCCAGAGGTTTATAAGGAGTGAAGAATAATTGGCTCTCAATAGTGTGGTAACTTTGATCATATTCCTGTTGCAAAAAGGTCATCCATTATCCTTTATAATTCAGAATTACTCTACTATGGCTCTGCCATTTCTTTGTGGAGATGAATATTTCAGATGGGGACATTCCCATTACCATGTCCTCGTAATCCTCAAGCCATGCTATCTCTAATACTGATACATTTAAAAAAATATATACTTTATCAAATTAAGAATGGTAATTATAATCAATTGAGATTCATTCAATTAATTTAGAGGATCAAATATACATAAAAAAAATTAAAGGCAATTATTTGATTTATATTCCAAATTTGTCTTTATAAGTAGTCTAACATAATTTAATAAGTTGCTCATACATAGCTTCACAATTAATGGAGAGAGATGGGGTTAGAGTTAACATTAACTATTACTTTATCAACAGTAAGGGGAAACTGCGAGGACAGGGAGGAGGAAAGCTAGCAACAATCAAGAACTTTAATGAGAGCCGGATGCATCAAAATGTCTCAAAACTGCGACATCCTTTCCTTTCAAATTTATCACTAAGCTAACAAATATGGAGCAATGAAAGATATTTATGTCATCATCAAAGCCAAAAAAAAAAAAAAAAAAAGAGACCATTGAAGTGAATTGATGGGTACGCCAGAATATGGGCTGGCCCAAAGTCAATGGAGGCCCAAGACGGCCTACTGGATGGTCAACTCAAAAGCGGCCCAACAGGAGGCGAAGGCCCGAATTCTAAAAGGCCCAAGATGGTCAACGCCAACGTTGACCATCCAGACTTTAACAGGCGGCTAACTCGCGTACAGACAATCAATTTGAGCGTTGACCAGATGTACTGTAGCGGCAGGCCTAGAAAGGCTTCAAGCCTGCTACGGCCTAGGCCCAAGTTGGCAGGCGAACACATGCATGAAAAGTAATGGTCTTCTCGTGGTCACATGTCGCTCCTAAAAGCTGATCTTCTCCAAAAAAGGGTGGCAATGACTTTAGCGCCAACAAAACGGTCATAAAGGCCTAAGACAATCTAAAGATCCGTTGCACTATGCAGTAGAAAAAGAATCCATCAAATTACGACTGTCAGACCCACCGACTCTTAGAAAGATGCCATTTTCAGTCCAATGGGAACACGCCACCTTGCCCAGAGGAGGAGGCTCTTCTGCTGTCCATAAAAAACTTAAGGTCTCCATTCTGGAGGACTCATGCATTTACAGGCTCTTACACACGCTTTTACACAAACTCACGAACAAACAACGAAAGCTTACTCAGAAATAGAAGCTCTCGTGCTCACTCTGTTACTTGTCTTCATAAGAACACTGAAAACGAGCTTCTTAAAAGGCTTCCTATAGTCTCACCCACGAACGCTTGTAGAGCTTGAACAGAGGCCCATCTTCTCTTTCTCTCTACACAAGCGTCCATCCTCCAACCCCACCGAAAGCCTCCGGATTCCAGGAGACCTTTTCCGCTTTTCGAGAATCGTTCCCTAAAGCTTCCACGCTTTCGGGCCGTCGCTTCCTCACGCTCTCTATGAGCAGGAAGCGAGGACTTATATTCTCAACAAGCCAACACTCCCGACCATCCCACTCTCTCTTTTTTGTTTTCCAGTTCACCTTCCTAGCTTAGAAGGCTTTACTGATTTGAGCGTCGGAGTGTTTTCGGTGGGATTACCTCTCGCCGACACGTTGACCTTTTATTTATTTTAGTGGTGTGCCGGATTCGAACTCAGTGAACGCAGTCGGGTCAAATAATCTAGACGAATCTGAACCTATTCGAAGTTGGATCCAGGTATGCATAACTGGCACCATCTGTGGGAAGCACTTACAAAAGCCAACCACTACTCTGCACAATGCTTTTTTTTCGCCGTCTGATTCTGATTCATTCGCGATGGTGAATATGAGAGCTCAAGTTAGCGATCCCGCTAGAGACGTCACTTATCTTGACTAGGACCACGCTGCTAGTACCATAGTCAATAAGACAACGGGCGGAGTACCAACGCTCTACTTCCAACAGCTGATGAAGTAGATGCAGGCTAACAGTCGTCTGCTCCAAATACTTTGCACTCAAAACAAGCAACGACAGCAGGCGGCTCCCCGGCAGCCGTTTTTGTGCTGGCCACCAAAAAGGGTGGCCAGAGAAAAAAGAAGCCCGTCAAAAGGCCTGAGAGATCCAAGAACAATCCGATCCCAACCTCCTCACGCGTTCTTGGCCAGAATAAGCCCGAAGAACGCTGCGAGAGCACAACTCTGCGAGAAAGTTCAGAGAGAAGAAATCCTCTATACTCTCGGGTAGAAGATGGGAACGCAGTCTAGGAGTGAGCCTCCAGGTCCGCTGGAGGCAGTAGCCAACCGGCTGCTGGACCCTCCAGGGACAAGACGGAGTTGAGGGCTTACCTCAACTCCAAGAGATCTGCAAATACCACTCGTGTAGACCCGCAAGTAGATAAAATTTGGAATCGCATGTTTCAGGATGAGGAGCACGTTATCGACTTGGACTGATCTCATTTCACAGCGAAGATCTTGAACCGTCCGCTGCCCACCAAGTTCAAGATGCCTACCATTAACTTATACGATGGGAGCAGTGATCCGATTGACCACCTAGATCACTTTCGTACCCATCTGAGTCTACAAGAGTTGAAAGACTCAGCGATGTGCTGCTACTTCTCGCTCACACTGAGGGAGATGCTTGAATCTGGTTTCATCACCTTCCTTCAGGCACCATTGGCAGCTTTCGGGAACTCATGGATCTCTTCCTGGCTCAGTACGCCTCGAGCCGACGGGAAGAAAAATAGTCGTGGCACCTCTCCCACATCAAGCAGAAGTCGGGAGAGAACCCACGGTGCTTCCTAGGCTACTTTGTGGCAGAGGCCAAACGGATTCCCCGGATCACGGAGGAGATAAAATTGGGCAGTTTTATCTCCGCACTAACCTACGCGAATTTCTTTAAGCACCTAACTCACAAGAATCCCCAAACCTTCTGGGAAGTAGACTCCATCACCCGGGCTTACGCTGCAGCAGAGGAGGCCAACGAGGCAAAACGCCCAGAGTGGACAGATCAGCCTCGATCATCCCCTGGAGAGGAAAAAAGAAAGTACGGCGGTAGTGATCACTCCCGCCAAAAACAACACAGGATTGGGCCACCGGAACGCAGAGACTACAGGCCCACCAGCTTCACACCTCTGATGAACACGCGCTCGAACGTCCTCATGTAAATCCAAGGAGAGAAGTTTTTGAAGTGGCCAAAACCACTAAAGAAGGACTCTAGAAACCAGTAGAAGTACTGCGACTTCCACCGCTCTGCTGGGCATTCAACTGAGGACTGCAAGACGCTGCAGAGGGAGATCGAGGAGCTGATTAAGACACCTCACCAAGTTCGTCAGGGGTTTCAGACAGTGCTCTGGAGCAGCTGGCGGAGAGGGGCAGGAGCATTCTCTTTCTCAAAATCAGGTCGCAGTAGGGGTAGTTAATATGATCACCACTCAACCTGCTAAGAATCCAGCTGGCGGCGAGGAACAGCAGACTGGGAGGAAGAAGCAATGAATGGCAGACAACACCATTAGTTTCAATAATGATGATTTAACTCATGTAATATCCCCCCATACTGATCCCCTTATTGTATTCACACTCGTTTCGGATGATAGTGTCGACGACCAACTGAAGCGAGTGTTCGTCGATAATGGAAGTTATAAATATTTGTTTTACTTGGATGCGTTCTTCAAACTAGGTTTAAAAAAGAATCAACTAAAACCAACCGAAGGCCCATTGTACGGCCTTGACAACGAGCCTGTGCCTGTTCAATGGACCATCCAATTGGAGGTTACATTGGGCACGTATCCGAAAATAGCAAGTCGAACACTCACCTTCCTGGTGGTCGACCTATCCTCTGTGTATAACGTTATACTGGGTAGACCTTTCTTGATAGCGTTTGGGGTGGTCACCTCGATTCCGCACCTCAAGATTAAATTTCTAACGCCTTACGATATAGGAGAGGTGTTGGGTGACTAGGTTACTGGACGAACTTGTTACATGTCTCAGGTTGCCCCTAGCGGTAGCGCTAGAACAGTTGGAAAACTCGACCTTCGAGATGAGACAATCCTTTAGCAAGCGCAGTCCAGCGAAGCCACGGATCTAGTCCCATTGGACCCTGAGGAGCCGAAAAAGTGTGTACAGATCGGTGGCTCATTTACCGGACCACTGCGCGATGAACTGATCGTGTTCTTACAATGGAATGCCGACCTCTTCACATGGTCTCCAGCCGACATGCCTAGGATTCCGACGGAGGTGATAGTCTACAAGTTAGTGTTGGATCCTGGCCGAAAATCTGTCAGGCAGAAGCGGAGAAATTACTCCGTTGAAAAGCTGATCGCCATCCGAGAGGAGGTGAAAAAGCTGCTGAACACAGGTTTCATTAGAGAAGTCCACTACCTGGACTGGCTCTCTAATATCGTCCTGGTGAAGAAAAGCAATGAGAAATGACGGATGTGCATCGATTTTACCGACGTTAACAAAGCCTACCCGGAGGACAACTTCCTCTTGTCCAGGATCGACCTGCTGGTTGACTCGACAGCAAGACATGAGTTGCTAAGCTTCATGGACGCCTATTAGAGTTACAACAAGATCCGAATGAGTTCGGAGGATGAGGAACACACCTCGTTTATGACCGATCAGGGCACCTATGGCTACAAAGTGATGTCTTTTGGACTGAAAAACGTTGGAGCGACCTACCAACGGCTGGTTAAAAAAATGTTCAAAAAACAGATTGGTCGCAACATGGAGGTCTACGTCGACGACATACTCGTTAAGAGCAAGGTCACCGGTGACCACATCTGCGACCTGGCAGAGTCGTTCGGGGTGCTCCGTAAGCATCACATGAAGCTGAACTCGGCTAAGTGTGTCTTTCAAGTAGCTTTTGGCAAATTTTTGGGTTTCATCGTCTCCGAACGGGGGATTGAGGCAAACTCAGAGAAGATCAAGGCTCTCGTAGATATGGCCCTGCCACGGAGCGTAAAGGACGTCCAGCGATTGACTGGATGGGTGGCAGCACTGTCCTGCTTCCTCGCGAAGTCCAGCGACAAGTACCAGCCATTCTTCAAGGCCCTTAGAGGGACAAAATCTAACGGGTTTCAATAGACGACAGATTTCTAGTTAGCTTTTGATGAATTGAAGCGGTTTTTGACCAGCCCGCCGCTGTTAGTGTCACCCAAGGCCAGAGAGGAATTATACCTTTACCTTGCAATGTCAGAGGCGTCCCTCAGTTCTGTCCTCGTGCGCCAGGACTCCGACACTCAACAGCCGGTCTACTACATAAGTAAAACGTTGATCGGCCAAGAGACCCACTACTCGCGCGCAGAAAAAAGGCCTTGGCACTTATATTCTCCGCGCGGAAACTAAGGCCCTATTTTTAGGCCCACCAGATAGTGGTCCTCACGGACCAGCCTCTGAAAAGTATACTCTAGAAACCCGACGTTTTTGGGTGGTTGGTAAAATGGGCTATCGAGTTGAGTGAGTTCGACATCGAATTCCAGCCCAGGCCTGCTGTAAAGGCGCAAACACTGGTTGATTTTATTGTTGAAACTATAACCCCAATTCTCGAGGAATAGCCCGATGAAAGCGCGGAACTGCTTGACAGAGTTTCGAAATGGATACTCCACGTGGACAGATCGTCTACGGACACTGGCAGTGGCGCTAGAGTGGTCCTTACGATCCCCAATGGGTTTGAGGTGAAATACTCCCTCAAGCTCAATTTTTCGGCAACCAACAATGTTACTGAGTATGAGGCCCTGTTGGCCAGATTGCGATTAGCCAAGGAATACTCTGCTAAGAGACTGGCAGTTTACAGTAATTTCGAACTAATTATTAACCAGGTTAACGGAGGCTTTGAGGCGAACAATCCATACCTAGCCAAGCACTTGGCAAAGGAAAGGGAGGTCACCCAGGGTTTCGACAAGCTGACCCTAGTTCATGTTCCCCGAACTGAAAACTGGAAGACAAACCAGCTGGCCAGAGCCGCTGTAGCCAAAAATTTAAAACAGTACTCGAGGGATATGCGAGAGATCCTAAACGCTCCCAGCATTGAGAAATAAGAGGCAATGCAGATTTTTGAAGTAAAAAATTGGATGACGCCTTACCTTTGTTATCTGGCTGACAGATATTGCCAGAGGATGTGGAGAAGACCAAATAGATCAGGAAGACGGCCGGCTGGTATGCTATGGTTGACGGACGGCTATATCGCCGTGGCTACTCAATCCCATACCTCCGATGCCTAACTCCCGAAGAGGCTGACTACGCTTTAGGTGAAGTCCATCTCGAGATTTGCGGATCGCACATTGGCGGAAAAAACTTAGCATTCAAGGTTATGCACCAGGGCTACTATTAGCCCTCAATGAAAAAGGACGCGCTCGAGTTTGTGAAGAAATGTGAAAGCCGCCAACTTCACAGCAATCTTCACCGCCATCCATTCGCGGATCTAAAGACCTTTCAGGCTCCTTGGCCCTTCGTGCAATGGGGGCTCGATCTTCTCGGCCCATTTTCCATTGCCACGGGGAAAGGGAAGTTCATCATCCTGGGCATCGACCACTTCACCAAGTGGGTCGAGGCCATCCCATTGGCAAAGATTACGGAGCATAACGTCCCAGAATTCCTCCGCCAGAGGATCATTTGTAGATTCGGCGTCCTTGAGGTTGTTGTGACCGACAACGGGATCCAATTTTTTAAAAAAACGATTCACCAAGTATTGCGCCAGCCTTGACATCAAGTTGGTCCACACTTTGGTGGCATACCCCCAAGCGAATGGACAGGTGGAGGTCACAAACCGAATGCTGCTCCATGGGTTAAAGACTAAGTTGGAGGACGTAGGGGGCTCCTGGGTGGATGAGCTCCCCTCTGTTCTCTGGTCTTATTGGATAACCCCAAAGGAACCAACCGCGAGACATCCTTCAACCTCTATTACGGGACTGAGGCAGTAATCCCCGTCAAAATTAGGCTTCCAAGTCTTAGGGTGAAGTCCTTCGACCCACTGATTAACTCCGAAAAAATTAGGGAGCACCTAGACTTATTAGAGGAAGCCCGCGACGTCGCTAAAGTATGGACAGCGGTTTACCAACATCGGATTGCCCGATACTACAACAAAAAGGTTAATGCACGACGGTTCGATGTTGGGGACCTAGTCCTACGAGGCGTCGAAGCCACAGGTAAGCTGGCAGGCCGTAATAAGCTCTCCCCTAATTGGGAAGGGCCTTTCCTCGTCTCTGCCATTCTACGAAACAGAGCCTACAAGCTTCGGAGCCAAGACAGGAAGCTGGTTCAACGAACATGGAACGCAATCCACCTCAGACGCTATTTCTAGTAGAAGGTGCAGGTATGCATTTGCATTATTGTGTGCATGTGCATTCGCCTGCTTGTTTTAAATTTGCCAAAACAAGTGTTTACTTAGTATATTGCCTACCCTTCCTATGTGCATGTATGTGTGTTTTCTTTGTAGGTCATTTAACCTAGACTACCCCTAAGTCGGGAGGGTCCTCACCCTTTGTTAATAAACCTCGGTCATCCAAACAGCCCACAAATGGTCGAACATGAACCTCGATCATCTGAGTAGCCCATTAGCGGTCGTATTTAAACCCTGGTCATCTAGGTGGCCCGAAAGTGGTCTAATATGGATATCGGTCATCTGAGCGGCCCGAAAACAGTCGTAATAAACCCTGGTCATCCAGGCGGCCCATTAGCGGTCGAATCTAAACTTTGGTCATCCAAGTGGCCCGATAATGGTTAAAATCTTAGGGGGCTTACGTAGCACGAGTAACGACCTCCCCTACAAGGAGATAGCGTGATCAGTTAGCGATGGTCAGAGGGAGAAGCATTCTTCCTTGCGTTGGCCGCCTAAGTCAGCACTTGGGCAGCGCCACCAGGCTGGTTAACTCAACCACCTGCAAAGCCTAAGGACCTTGCTCCTTAGGCAGCACAACAATTGCAACTGGCCAACCAAGTTGGCCGTCCAGTATAATGAGAATGCAAACACAAGAGCAGTAAAGGCAAGTGGACACCTTCTTAGGCAACGGGCCAATGAAGCCCTCATCTGTGGGGTGGATACGGATGAGCAGACCCTTGGAGTCCTCCGACTGCATCATCCTCGCCGGCGGCATGGGCTTCTGAACCGGGGAAGGCGGTCCCCGGTTCACCTTCTTGGTCTCTGCCCTAGAGACCAAGAAGTCCCTGTTAAAGTTAGTAAGGTGGTCTTTGATCAGCTTGGTTAATCACTCCAAGAACGCCGTCTCCGCCACAGACGGCATCCCAATATACACCTCCGGCACCTGGCCCCAGTCCTTTGCAAGGGGCCAGGTCGCCCCCATGCTTATGAAAAAGAACCAGTTTTTTTAGTTCTTGAGCGAGTCGTAAATGGCTGTGTTTGTTTTTAGGCCAGAATGGGGGACGAGCGATATCCATTTGCCTCCCTGGTTTATTTTGAAAAGCCCCTTCACCATCGGTATCCTTAACCTCTTAGAATGTTTACGAAGGAAAACACAGAGGATACAGATATACCATACGACGTTGGCATAAAGTTAAGCAATTGGGACTCATAAGGCTTGCAGGATAGACAGCAAGTCATCTGGCAAAGGAAGACGGAGGCGAATCTGGCAATTAGGTGGGCCTCATATATCGTGATGTGCCCAGCCGGTGGAGAGAAAGCTCTGTCATCCTTGCCCGGGACCCTCCATGCAATATCTTTCGGGATATTGAACTCGATGCATAGCGCTTTTACGTCACCCTCTCTAAGGACAGAGGCGATGTCGGCGACGGAGACCATGCTTGCAGAAAGGGCTAGGGTTTCTTGGAGAAGGAAAGTTGAAGATGAAGAAGACGAAGGAAGGAGGTAAAGAAGAATTTCAAAGCGTGGAGGGAAACTTGAACGGAAAAACGCCTTAAAACCCCTCAGAAAGGACGCCGTCAGTCCTGCCACATGTTGCCTTCTTGTTTGGCCCTTCAAAAGGAAAATCTCTGACGTATTAATGGCCCGGATATCCGCCCAACCAAAAGAAGATGCGTGTCTACTTTTGGTCTGATAAGACCGGCTAATTGCCACGCGTCAATCAGGGCTCGCAGAAAGCCTTCTGGATTCTGGTCAAAGATGGTCAACAGTTTCGGTTAACATTCTTCTCTGGAACTGATCAAAGATGGTCAACATTCTTCTCCGAAACTGACCAAAGACGGTTAACAGCTCCGATCAATATTTTTTTCAAAACAGATCAAAGACGGTCAACAGCTCCGGTCAATACTCTTCTCTAGAACTGACCAAAGACGGTCAACAGCTCCTGTTAGCATTCTTTTCCGAAACTGACCAAAGACGGTCAACAGCTCCGGTCAACTTTCCTCTCCGCCTTTCATAGAATCCTCTGGGATCCTCAAACGATGAAGGGCAGTGAGGGACATCCCATCATGAACATACCGGAGGCCGAATTCTTGCCATCGGTATGGGGGGCTAGTGATGGGTACGTCGAAATATGGGTTGGTCCAAGGTCAACTGAGGCCCAAGATGGCCTACTGGACGGTCAACCCAAAATCGGCCCAACAGGAGTCGCAGGCCCGAATCCTGAAAGGTCGCGTACAGATGGTCAAATCGAGCGTTGATTGGATGTACTGTAGCGGTAGGCCTAAAAAGGCTTCAAGCCTGCTATGGCCCAGGCCCATGCTGGCAGGCGAACACGTGCACGAAAAGCTACGGTCTTCTCATGGTCACGTGTCGCTCCTAAAAGCTGATCTTCTCCAAAAAAGGGTGGCAATAATTTCAGCCCCAACAAAACGGTCACAAAGTCCTGAGACAGTCTAAAGATCCGTCGCACTGTGCAGTAGAAAGAGAATCCATCAAGTCACGACTGTTAGACCTACCAACTCTGAGAAGGCTTCCATTGTCAGTCCAAGGGAGCACGCCACCTTGCCCAGAGGAGGAGGCTCTTCTGCTGTCCATAAAGAGCTTAAGGTCTCCATTATGGAGGACTCATGCATTTACAGGCTCTTACACATGCTTTTACACAAGCTCACGAACAAATAATGAAAGCTTACTCAGAAACAGAAGCTCTCTTGCTCACTCTGTAACTTGTCTTCCTAAGAACACTGAAAATGAGCTTCCTGAAAGGCTTCCAACAATCTCACTCACGAAAGCTTGTAGAGCTTGAACAGAGGCCCATCTTCTCTTTCTCTCTACACAAGCGTCTGTCCTCTAACCCCACCGAAGGCCTCCGGATTCCAAGAGGTCTTTTCGGTTTTCAGAGAATTGTTTCCTAAAGCTTCCACGCTTTCGAGCCGTCGCTTCCTCACGCTCTCTGTGAGCAGGAAGCGAGGTTTTATATTCTCAACGAGTCAACACTCCCAACCATCCCACACTCTCTCTTTTGTTTTCCAGTTCACCTTTCTAGCTTAGAAGGTTTTATAGATTTGAGCGTTGGAGTGTTTTCGGTGGGACTACCTCCCGTCGACACGCTGACCTCTTGTTCATTTTAGTAGTGTATAGGATTCGAACTCAGTGAATGGAGCCGGGTCAAATAATCCCGACAAATTCAAATCTGTTCAAAGTTGGATTCAGGTACGCATCACGAATAAAAGTAAAAGATGATAAGTGGTAACAGTAGAAAAAAATGTATGGATGTCATATAACGCATCACAGTGGATAGATTATTCCATTGGCAGCTGAAGTGACGAAGTTTTAAGGGCATGATTCTGTTTTCAGTAGCTTAATTGCGACGGGGGGATCAAAGAATCTATATCTGGCGATTCCTGCCAAACAAAGAATCCAAAAATTTGAAGCGTCATTTATTTGTAGAGCAAAGTTTCATTTATAAAAATTAACGAATCTGTTCTTGTTCTTCCAACAACATCAAAAATTATTTTATTTTTTAGTTGTGCTACCTACTTTATGCATTAGGCAGATATGCTAATTATCTTTCAACCGTGTTATTTCATGCAATATTCCTTCAAGAGATTGCTAGAGATTCAAAGCTTTTTAGAATCTCGCAACGGGAATATTATTCGACATTTTTTTTTTAAGAAAAAAGACTTAATTTTGATGTGTTTTTGATAAATAATCAAATACCAAAATGTGGGAAAAAAAATCTTAAAATAACTGATAAAGAAGCTCAATCGTATTTCTAAGCAGATTACACTCGTCTTTTCTTCGATAAACTTGGCAAAACAAGATCTACATATATGTATATATTCTCGTCGATGCGTCAGTAATGCATGCATGCATGCATTTTTCCCCATCAACGGGAATATATTGTCTTGTTGATTGATTGACAAGAATCATTGAAAGAAGATGCTGCACTTTGATTCCCCTCTTGCTGGATTCTATTCGACGGCTCCATTGTCTTCTAATTATTATCTATTGCCATATCATATAATCTACATATCATATAATCTATTGCCATAAAAATAGCGTTTCATCTGTTTGAGAAAATTATTCATTTGGTAACTCTTTCATGGGCTGAACTCCTAGTGAACATTAGATTTGGGCCATTCGAGAATATGGAGGGCAGGGGTGCTGGTGTTAATCACCAGTCCACTGATAATAATGCATGTAAGTTGATATATGATCCCACATGAAAAATATTGAAGAAATTACACTGACTTATAAATATTTATTAATTCATAATTTATTAGCTTGGACTTTTGGATTAAATATGATACCAACACACTGAGTACATAGGCCTTATTAATGACTGTAATGCCGAAATATAACAAAATTAGGGAAACTCAGCTGATTCATCAAATGCACTGTGACTGTGTTTTTAGCATACGTAATCAAGAATTGACTTGGCAGAAGCATGAATCCAACATAATAAGGCATCTTTACTATAGGGATGATTTCATGCACGATAATCCTCTGAAATGTTTCTATCCTCTTCAATATGGTTTTTACAGTTCAGCAGAACCCCACTAGTCCTTGCTTTCACAGACAACAGGGCCTATCTATCAGGGAGGCAAGGCATGCACAAAGATACGTAACCACTAATACTCTCACATATATGGGAGCATTGCTGTGTACTTGCTAGCCACAAGAAAATAATAATTTGTTCTTTTAAAAAAGAAAAATTATATCTCTGTCACCAAAGCAATATGAGCGTAGAGGTATTCACAACCAATCATCGGATTGATGCTACGTATACACACCAAATTGGTTGAGACGATGCGTGTTACATTACGAAAACCCACTCTTACATACCGTTGAGCTTGATGGAGCCCGAAACAAAATGAGCCGAATGATAAATGGGATGAGATGTTGGCACTAGGACGAGGAAACGGGCTCGGGGCATGAGCCATAGAGACCAACCTCAAACGTCGGGTTCCTAGTTCTAAAGCCAAACTCCTAGGGATACGATTCTCTTGCCCGAAGTCTACGGAGGAACCGTGGCTTGGCCGGATAATTGAGTTAATTTAAAAGCTAATGCCGTTTTATATCATTATAATAAAATAATCTATAGATTATTACCTTTTTTATAATT
>JAODPA010133792.1:0-16574 GCA_025585075.1 Nepenthes mirabilis
ATTTAATAATTTTATATTTTGACACTTTTTGTATTAGCAGTTCAGGTGGGGTTTAATAGTTTAAACCCAGATTGCCACATTTATGATTTATTTTTCTTTCTGCTATTATTAAAAATATTTTATTTAGATGTCAGATATGTCTTCAAAAAAATTCTCTAAAGATTCCTTTCACCTCTTTTCCCCAAAAAAAATCTCTAGAGATCCCTTTCACCTCTTTTCTTTATCTATGATGTCCAGAAAATTGATTTAAAAGTTTAGATTATACTCAGTTACAAGTTTTTAAAAGATTTGTTGCGTCCCGAGTCCGCGGTTGCCGTACAGATTAGAGAGCCTTCAGATTCCCTAACACGTGGCGGCGTCGGGAGAAGGATCCGGTCTCCGTGTCTGTGAACCTGGACCTGCACAACACAAACAATAAGTGAGAGGTTAGAGGCCGACGAGGGATTTTGGTCCCCTATCGGCACTTCGACGCTCAAATCAGATATCTTCCGAGAATAAACGGAGTAATGCATGCGTAAGATGCGAGAATGAGGGGAGTGCGAGAGGGATGTGGTCGGAGGCGTGAGCTCCATGGATGCGCCCGACAGAGGGCAACTTATTTGTGTACCCGCAGGGAGTGATTTGGAGTGTGTCCGGCAGAGGGGCGGCTTATAGGTGCGCCCGCGGAAGGCGGCTCGGAGGTGCGCCCGGCAGATGGCGGCTTTTAAATGTTTGTGGGCCTCGGATAAAATCTGGAGATCTCCCGAAGTGTGCTGGAATAAGTGCGGGACCCGTTGGGCCCGTTTAATCAGATTGCCCTAGTGGGCCGTGTGACCAAACTGGTCAACTAAGAGGGCCGTACAACCCTGCCCGGTGCTTTCTGGGCGGAGAGATGGAATGGCCGCTCGGTCTGATTCGCTGCTGAGTGATTTTCCAAGGAGCCTTGCGCCCGCTCTGCCCGAGAGTTTTGAGCGTCGTTTGGGAGGCTTCCCTGACCTCGCTGCTGATGCATCTAGGCTACGCTCTCGGAGGGCTCTTCGATACCAGATTTGGACGAGAACGTCAGTAATCTCTGGGAGCTTCCAGTGAGTGACTGGGCGGTCTCATTTGGCCGGATTCTGAAAACGGAAACCGGACGCCATGGCAGTGAGAGGGATTTGCCTTCTATTTTGTTGAGAGCCTTGGGTTCCATGTTAAGGAGAGCTTTCGAGATCTGCCTCCGTGAGGAGCTCTGGGTGCCACTCCGGCTCAGATTTGGCTGCTTTTTGGGGGAGTTTTGTCCTTCCGTTTCCGCCCCGGTTTGGGAGGAATGGCTGAGCGCCATTCCCAAAGGAAACCGGGCCCGGCGTTGGCTGTGGCTCAGATTGAGCAAACGAACGCCATGGGAGGGGATTCAAGGATCCTGGTTACAGATTAAGAAGGGGAATCGCGAGATTTGGTCGCCGGGATCGTCCAGTGCTTCATCTATGTCGGGAACGGCGGAGTGGTGCCGATTTCCATGGGCAGTGAGCTTTGAGCTCCGATTAGCGCCGTTCCGAGAGGAAATCGTGGAGTGTCGACAGCGGGAAGCTCTGCGCCTTATGCTTCCGGAAGTGGCAACAGTGAGGGAGCTTTGGGTCGCCCACGGAGAGAGCTCCGTGGTTTGCCCGGCTTTTCGTCGGCTGAATCTCGCTCCTCCTCTCCTTTGCTCAGTTTTCCCCTTTTGCTCCCTTTTCCGGCGAGGTCAGAGAGAGGGAGAGATGATGATGAGTGGGCTGTCCTGCCTCTGCCCATGACAGAGGCCAGCCTGGAGATGATGGAGAAACGTGCCCTCTTTGTCCTTTTATGGGCAAAGGAGTGAACGTTTTCCCGCCAAACCGAAAGCATTTCTCGCCTTTTGTCTTGGGCCTTCCTCTGGGCCGTGTTTTATGAGCCCGTATGTTAGGACCCAACAAGATTCAAGCTGAATCGATTCTTTTAGGGCACGTTAAAATCCCACCCTCATTCTTTTTTCCTTTTTTCATTTCAAACATGACACGCACGTTTAAAAAAATTTCATTTCGTCCTAAACTTCTACCCAGACAAATTGCTCCATGCGAAATTATCGAATGCCAGTATGCTTGGTGGGTTATGAATCAGACTGCTTTAGTTGTAAGTTCTGTTTTATGCAGCGCTATTTATGCGGGCTATGTTATATTCTTTGTACTCTCACTGCCTGTCTACAGTGGTGCGATGGAAAGGTGTTTGTTCCGTTTCATCAATAAGTCAATATCGACGTCTCTCCTCTGCTGCAAGGGAGTTACCGACATCAATATCTTTGTTTCAGCTGAATTAGTTTAGTTGATGCCCCAAAACCAATAATTTTTTCGTTTTAACTCGACTCTCATGCAACTTAACATGAAAAAAATCAAAAAAATTGGAAAAAAAAATCAATTTCCCTGCTACTAATCGTAACATCTTAGTGTGTTTAGCTTAACCACCACCACATACAAACTACGATTTGGTTCATTTTTTTGGAATGATTGATTTATTGAAATGTTACAAAAATCTCTTTTATCAAGCAGTCTAGTATTACAATCTTGAAATCCTCTTTTACTTAAAATTGTGTACAGATACCAGATAAAAAAAATTAAAATGTGATTGGATCATATTTTGAACTCAAAGAACATTAGCATGAAATGACTTTTTAAGGATCTCATATAAACTAAAGCCTTTGGAATAAATGACTCTTAACATCCACACTGTATAATCAAATTTTAGGAGAGAGCAAAACAATTACTGAATGCTCGAATCTGAAGTAGATATTCTCTTCGGAGGATGGATATTCTCTTTAGAAAATATTTTCTTTTTCCAAAATTGAAAGATTAATATTATGTAGCAACAGTGCTACTTTGATTAAATTTTTCACTAATTAACAACCAAGTTCACTAACTATTGCTTAGATCTGTATTGCTTTTCTACTAGAACCAGAAAGTTCCAACAAACTTGACGGCATTTATACGGTATCACACATTAAAAGGGAGAACCAAGCATAGTGTAGACACAGTATACAAATTTACAATTCTGCGCAAACGTAGTTCACTCATATATTTGCTGATTTTTTGGGGCCTGATGTCCTGAATGTTTCAGGACTCCAAAGAGTAACAAAATTCTGTTCACTAGTAATTGTTTACAACATAGCTTATACGTCGAACGAGCCCCAATATAATAATAAGATTTACTCCATTGTGACCAGGAGTTGATGCATCAAATCAAGAAAACATGCTTTAGATGCAAGGTTATATAAATCCAACTTTTCCCATATAGGGGAGCCCTTTTCCTAATGCTTACGGGATTAAACTAATTTGTTCAAAATCTGATTGCATTGAAGTGAAAATTTTATTCACCCACCTGCGATAGTCTGGCATCAAAATTGCTTTGATAAATCATTTTAAAACTAATATTTCATCAACATGACATACATTAATTGCATGCAACTAGGCCACCTGAATAACAGGATCCAAATTTGTCTTTGCATCAAGAACATATTCATCAAAAACATAAGCCAGAACAAGGATTTAACCACATATTAAAACCAGATACAGATAATTCCTGTAGATTACCATTTCAAAGTTTATGACTAATATTTTATGAATGACTAATAAAAGCTGCAGAAGAAAAATTACCAGCAGAGGTGTTTCTCAAATTTCATACAGATACTTCTCAAATGACTTCATGTGACTGGTCTGCAAAGCAATGGCCAGTGATAAGCACCCATCAGAAGTGGGGCTTGGTAGCATAAATGCTAGCCCCTCGTATGCAATCCCACCAGGGCCCATGAATATGGGCCTGCCCCAGCCGAAATCAGCATCATAAATCGGGAGCCTTGTCCAACTAGTTATACCAAGATTCGGGCACCGAAATGTATGGGCCCCACGGACAAGAGCTGTTAGATCAGGCTGCAATTCTAGGTAATCAAGGGCCGACCTCAGGTATTCATTGTCCATCCTTGCTAATGCCTCATGGATCCGACTTGCAGCATACCATGTTGGTTTTGACATAATGGCACCTGCTTCAGCAATGGGCGTGGTAGTGAAGATAACGTTGCCAAAATAACTGGGTGGGAGTGCAGGCTGCAATCTCGATCGACCATCAGTTGCAATGTATAATTTGGTCACTTGATCATCTGCCAGGCCACGTGCCCTGCACGCACAGCGCCACACATGGCCAGCCAACATTTCATAGGAGCTATAGTTGACCATGGTCCCATTTTCTCTGGACTGGGCCTTTAGGGCATTGAGTTGATCCTGTGAAATTTTAAAAATCGAAACCTTTGTCTCCTCGGGACCTGTTTGAGATTTTATGGATTGTGGAGAGGTTTTCAGGGCTGGAGGCGGCTGGTATTCTATGTGGTGGAACTTAGGCTGGGGTGGGTCCTGAGCACGGAGCAGGCTCCTGTCAATGAATGGAAGGATGGTGGGATCGAGGCCACGAGCCATATCTGACCATGTATTGACAAAGTGCAGACCAGAAGCTCCATCTGCCACATGGTGTTGCATACCAACACCGAGTGATACACCGCCACATTTGAAATATGTGACCTAAGGAGAACCAAAAGAGAACATTTCTCATGCCGAGACCAGTTAAGATGGACGTAGTTAACATGATAAAATTATGAATGCATCAATGGAGGGATAAAATGGAATTGATTCAAGAGAATTGACTTTCAGAAGCTTGAGTTTTTTGACCAGTTTCTTCCAAAACCATTGTTGTAAACCTAGAAAAAAGTTTCCCCGTATATGTTCAAAATCACCAACTCTTGGAAAACAGAAAACAAAACATTTCAGTTTGAAAAGCGCGAAGCTGTCTTGATCAAAGATGACACTGGATAGTAGATGTTTGCCCAAGACCGGATCTATTAGCTGGCTGACGACAATTAAGAGGCTCGTCACTAACGAAAGAACAGCTAATTGAGGCATCATCCAAGAAATCAAATTCTCTCTGTGAGCTGTGCACCAGGAAACAAGGGAGCAGTGTTCCTGCACTGTACTTGCCCAAGGTAGCTAGCTTGAGGCAAGCAAAGCTGGCCAATGCTAAAGCACAGTGGTCGTGGCAACAATTTTCTTTCTTTGGCAGGAGAGAAATAAAAGGAATTTTCATTGTAGCAGCAGGAAGCCAAAGGCTCTTATTGCTTTGATTGTCCATATAGCAACTGTTAGAGTACGAGAGTTTACTTGATGTATTTCTCTCATCATCGTATGGTTTGAGAAGATGGTTGGGTCTCCTTCTAAAGGCCCCCTACAAATGCCTAGGGCAGTTTCATGATACTTAAGCCCAGTTGTAAGGGCACAGGGTACATGCACATATCATAATAGAAGTGACACAAAAGATAGTTTACTTGCCAAACCAAAAATAATACACACAAAACAAGAGTTCTTTGATAATTCTCAAATAACTTTGAGATCTCAGTCTTGTAGGAAACTAAAAAAATTCAGTCTTCAGATAATTGTACAAGAGAGAAGCATAAAAATAGATAACAATTTCTGTGCATCAACCACTTCACAATTCTATTTCCAAATGACAAAGCCACCTTAAAAAAAATTTAAATTGAAAGGCTAATTGTATCACAAAATGCAAGGTAATTCTAAGCAGTGTAAAAAACATAATAGATAAATGAATCATTACCCTTTATTTTTCCCGCTTTTTTTGGATACTTTTGTTTATGATGTATTTTCACTTCATTATTAATTTTTTATTTAAGCACAAAAATGTTGGTTGAACATGACATACAAAAGCTGAACCCTACCGGGCAGACATAATGGGCAATATGTGATGGAACAAAATCACTATTGAATAATTGCACTGTCCGATCTAAATTAGGCATGTAGAACACTAAGTAGCAGAAAAGTTCACTCCAAATAAAAATCGACCTTCCGTGTTCCTCTTAACTAACAATCAAAGTGCAGAAAAAGCAAATATACACCACAATTCTTCTTACCTAGCTTAATTGGCCTCATAAAAACTAAAATTTGAAATTTACCTCACAGTAATTAAAAACACTTTGAATTAAGTTCCAGATTTGATTATATTCAACCACAACAAGACCATGAAGAGGTGCACATGGATAAAACCTGGGATGGGAGACATTTAGATGAATCAAGGAAACTAAAGAAAAAACAAAATAAAGAATTCTTTCTCTAAATTAGTTATATTGATCATATTTCCTCCAAAGTTTCTGCTCACGCAAATTTTGCTAAGTCCATCTTATCTTCACTGAATGTAAAACAGGGCATACAAACATATAGACTTTTCGTATGTAGCACAATTTCGAGCTTGCTCAAACAGAATAAATAGCCAAACAACACCCTTTGGTATTTTAAAATTTACTGAATAAACGGGTGTGTCAATCATGGGCTAGATGAGCAAATATCTTCCAGAAAGAATCTGAAACATAGACTACTAAGAAGCAATGCTAACTTTTTGATGAACCAAATTCTTCAAATTAAAACTTCATTTGCCTTTCCGTTCTATTTAAATATAAGCCTGGGCAAGAACTCTTTCTATGGCATAGAAGGTTCTTATAGTTTGTGTGCCACAGTTACCTCTCTTGGATAGCAGGGCCGATGTCCATCCAATAATGGTCAGATCATGTCATAACATAGACAACAAATATTAGAGAGGGCCTCTTGCATGAGTCCCTCTCTAATAGAGAGAAGGATTTCTGGTATCAGAGGTCAAGACTGGATTGACTCAAACAAGGAGAATGGAATACTAAATTTTTCTTTGCTATCACCATCAGCAAGAGGAGAAAGAACTGTATCACCAAGCTAACAGATTAGAATGGCAACTGGATCACTAATGTAGAAGATTGCAGGAGTCCTAAAAAATTCTTCCATGATCCGGACCCCCACTTCCAGGTAAGCTGATCTCGAATGGGCCCACGATAGACGATGAGGTGTATAGCACTCTGGGTATTATGCCTACTGAAACTGAGGTTAAAAGTGCTTTGTTCTCCATGAGGCTGCTGAAGGACCATAGGCCTGATGGATTGCTAGCCTTCTTTCAAAATTTGTGGGAAGTTGATAAAGAAGAGCTTACTTTGATGGCACGTAATGCCTTCCAAGAAGGTAGAATATTGAAATGGATGAATCACATGCGCATCATCCTCATTCCTAAAAGAAATGCCCTGGAGTCCCTGAACCAATTTAGACCGATATCCCTCTGTAACATGGCACAAAAGATTATCTCCAAAGTTATTGTGCAAAGACTTAGACCGCTGACCAGCGGCTTGGTTAGTCCT
This sequence comes from Nepenthes mirabilis, assembly GCA_025585075.1. Lineage (NCBI taxonomy): Eukaryota > Viridiplantae > Streptophyta > Magnoliopsida > Caryophyllales > Nepenthaceae > Nepenthes > Nepenthes mirabilis. The sequence continues at coordinate 7,238 of JAODPA010133792.1, forward strand.
GCACGGGCAAGATTCCTGCTTGGAAGATCCACTCATGACAACATCACTGCAGCTCAGGAAGCTATCCACTCAGTTAACAAAGCTACAGGCAAAATCCAGCGATTGTCCTTAAGATCAATCTCACCAAAGATAAGAGTATTTGGGAGTTTGTTTGGGATACTCTCCAATCACTTAGTCTGGACTCTGGATTAACCAACTTGGTCATGAGTTGTATTTCCACCGCCACCCTAGAAATGCTCTAGAATAGCGAGAAGACGGAAGAAGGGTTCGCTCACACGTGTGATCTAAGACAGAGGGATCCTCTACCCTCTCATCTTTTATCTTGTGTGTGGAATGATTATCACATATGATTAAAAAGCAAGTAGCAGCTGGTGGTTGCAAACTGATTAAGGTATGCATGAACAACCCTGTTATCTTTCATCTCTCCCACCAGACAATCATCTGCTTCTTTGCTGGAGCTAGTACTAGTGAGATCTTTAAAATCTTGGACAAGCTCATGAAGTTCTGCCTGGCTTCAGGCTGACATATTAATGTGTACGAGTCCCTTTTCTATGTTTCTTTGAAAACCAATAAGAGTCTAGCAGGGGAGATTCAAAAACTATGCAATTTCAAGAATGTGGAAAACTTGGGAAAATACCTAGGGGGACAAATTAACCATTGGAAACCGAGTGCCTCTCAATATCATGAATTAATTGGCTAGGTGGGCAAAAGATTCTGAGATTGTAAAGGTTAGGCTTCTTTCAACCGCAGGCAGGGCTACCCTCATTCAGTCTATAGCCCAGGCAATCCCCATGTACACAATGCAAACTCAAGCCCTTCCAAAGAGCATGTGAAAACAGCATGATAGTATTAAACATAGCTTCCTTTGGGTTGAAATAAAATTCACATTATCAACAGGGAGGATTCCTATTGGACAAAAAGAGATGGAAGGCTTGGTCTCAGGAGTGCAGTCAAAAATAGCATGGTTATCATGGAATGCTTAGCTGGGATATTCAGAAAGGGTCGGCAAAGCTTTAGGCTCAAATTATGAGAGCAATGTACCTAAAAAGAAAGACTTTTGCTGAGTTGAAGCTCAACTTACGGATGGCTGAATTCCCTTTCTGATGCAATCTTACCCAGGCGGCTGAATTTTCCCCCCATTTGCTTGAGCCCCCCTGACATGGCTTGCTCAAATTGCATGCAGATGCCAGCATTGCCAACACAAGAGTTGCAAGTATGGGATGCTGTGGGAGAGACTCGAGAGGATGATGGGTTGCGGGTTTCTCTGGACTGTTGGGCATTTGTGACCCCCTTACAACTGAAATTAGAGCAATGATTACTGGTTTCCATTTCACTTGGAAGTTGGGACTGAGGAAAACAATCATTGAAGCAGATTCTTTGTTGGCTGCTCATCAAGTGCTGGGACCTTTTGACAATCAAAACCTGAATGGAGGGGCACTGAGGGATTGCAAAGAGCTGCTGAACAGGGAATGGGAAGCCACTATTCAGCGCATCTCCTGGGAAGGTAACAAGGCAGCCAGCTGCTTAGCCAAATCCAGCTCAACATAAATGAAGAGCTTCAGAGTTTGAAGATTCCTGATAAGCTAATTAGCTCTTGAAAGCTAATTTCTACATATATATATATATATTGCACACATGTTACAGAGACTGCATTAGACGGCTATCCTCTAAGACCTGGTTAAAATTTATTTGCAGCCTTTTAAACCAAGCAGGTGTATTGGCAGTGAACTAATAGTTTACTAAAACCGGACATACCAACAGCACTGCCAGCAAACCATAAAGAAAGCTATACAAGTCAATTTGAAACGAAACAGATCCTCTGTCCTCTGGAGGAGGAGTTGTCCAAATTCACCAACTAACCACTATATCATTTCATTAAGCACAAAAGCAAACTAGTCAAAATCAAACAACCCCATCTACTACTAAAAGGATTGTTTAATGATTTAAATTATTCTAGAAAGCATCACCTACCATCATAATGTGATCTCACATTTTACCAGGACAAATAAGTTCACAGAACTAATGGATAATGGTGTATCTAGATCCAAATCTCAAAACAAAATAGTTTAACATTTAATTATTTCCCTCTAACCATCTACCCTATGTTTTAGTATCATTCAAGATTCCTCGTTATTATCTTTATAAAGAGGATTATGTATGCAGCTACTGGTGGGTATCTGCGGTTTAGACTTTTGATGAATAGTGCGATTGGATGAATTTTTCACCATGGGGTGTATTATACCAATTCAAGCTCGTGAACAGGAAATGGATTTTGAAGAAGCTTTTGTGATGGAAAAAACTATTTTTTTAAAACAGGATTAATGAAAGGAAGCTGAATTTCCTAGCCCATCTTTCTTGTTTGCTATTAGAGCTCACGTTGACTTTATTATCCCTGATGTGCCAACATATCTATGCAATTTTCGACAAATGGTCCAAATAGAAAGTACAGAAGGTTCGTAATTAGTGCTGACTGATGCCTAGGGATGCAGTTACAAAATCTTTATGCGCTTTTTCTCATTCTTCCTCCCTTAAAAACATGAGCACAAGTTTTCTTCAAACAGAAGGAGAATGATAGGGATCACATATATGCAAGCTGAAAGTCAAAACTCAGGAATAGTTTTATGCTTTTAGTTATTGGTATCTTATTAAGAATTTTCTATAAGATCTCTAAATTTGTGTGTTATCCTAGATATTTTATTAAACATGGGTCTAGAATTATTATCTGGAAAGAACATTTGGGTTACTAATTGGTGGAATACTAAGCAATCTTGAGATATTGAGAGAGAAATAAGCAATTCCTACTAATTCTTAGATTCATGGACCCAATTTAATTCAGTGGCATAGTATATTGTTGAACAACTACAAATTCCATCCCCAAAACCCATATATTGACCGTACCGCAATTAAATCAACTGTACTGGAACTACTAGATAAATTATATTTCTTGTATTAATGCATATTGAGGCAATTAAATTGTTGGGAATTACTCTCCCAACATTGGTCTTGACCTCTCGTTTCTCTGTTTCTCCTCCTAAATTCGTACCTCCCCTTCTCTTTCTCCCTTTTTCTCCATTCCTTCTAAATATGTCATCTTTCTCTTTCATGTCCCCCATCACTTTATCATAGGATGTATAGGGTTTTTTAATATCTGTATAGATTATATGTTTCATAAGATTATGAAGAAGACTTTGGGGTGTGGCTTCCTAGAATAAATGGATAGTGATTTAATGCCTATAAAATTCCCTTTGTTATCAGTGATATCCTCCTGATTTGACGTACTCTCTCGTTTTTGTTCCTGTTTTCCTACATAAACAATAATACACGAAACGTGACCATTGTAAACAGGAGTTGACATAATAAGATAGTGGAAGAATATATTTGTATCCCCCATACTAATTCACAAAAATAGTACAATTTTCCATCTCCCGAAATGTCCACCAGCCTGCAATTCTTGCATATGAGCCAACTAGGGAGGATCTAGTGCAGTAACCTTCCCACATTACAGGCTTTAATTAGGGTCAATACATATGGACCAGCTAGCTTTTTTGCACATGCATCTGTTCCGCTTTAAATCCTGATAGATTAGATTTGCTATCAGAATGAGCCAACCATCAGTAGTCATCCCCATGTTTTGTCATGAGAAGATTCAGTAAATTGAGTAGATGAAAGCAGAAGAATGAACAGCAAAGATAAATCACTGACAACATACTCTTTACCACTATGGCCTTTTCATTTAGAACCATGGCAGTGGATAATGATTGCATTATATAACAAGCAGATTTTACAACTGTATTTCAATTCCAAAACTAAATTAGCAGCTATAATCAATGAAGTTGTTATTTATCTTAAATATGGCCCAAAAGATCCTATTACTTGCATCAGCTCACTGTATTATCAAATGAATGATGAAAATGGAGTCGGGCAAGTTCTTAAAATATTCGCTGTTCCTGGCATACACCGAACCCAGATTCACACAATGTAACCAAGCCTTAAGTGGACCACTGACCATCTCAATGTCAAATACGTGATCATGTTGAATAAAAAATATATATAGTTTTGATTATTCCACATGGTAAGCATAAGCTGTGATTGTATGTATCACAATTGCAAAATTTAACATACAGCAGCCTACAATGTGGAGTTTCTACTTGAAGTTATATATCACCCCAAACAGGAAAGGAAATAACAACAAAAATCCTAACCCTGGATCTCTTCATTATGCACTATATATATATATTTTTACAAAGCATCTGCTCTCAACTTGAGATTCATTTTTTGACTGTAATTTAGACTCCTCTTCTCTTTTTTGGGATAGGGAGTAGTGTGCGATTTAGGTCCATTACAGCATTAATCATGTAAAGTCTAAATATTCTCAAAATCAATTAGCAATAGCATTTCATTAGGATTGGCATGGACATTCAAGACATCAGTCTAGCAAATGAGAGGTGTTAAGTGGACCGTGCCTGGTATTAGAATTCAAATCGAGCCATATGAATTTTTACGTAATTTTTCTCATATCCTTAAATTTTTTCAAGAATTTAGGCGAATTTATAAAATTCATACCATGACACTTGGCACGGCTCAATGGCACAGCCCCTTATGAAGGGTGTTAGGCCGTGCCAGGCATCTATCCCCAGCCCGTGACACAGCCCAACATAAATATATGCATATATATTCTTAACCCTTTGTGTATATTTTTAAAATTTTTTCAGTTTGATTTTTTGGCCAGTGAATCCACTGCACAGAATAGTCCGACCAAATATGAGCCTAGTGTCGAGCTGGGCTGGGGGTTTCAGTGCCCCATGTCCTGCCTGGCACAGCCCAGGTACCACTACACACTTAACACGACTAGGTCTAGGACCCCTCGCATGCTCAAAATTATTTGTAAGGGCCAACAACTATTAATCATGAATACACGAAGCCATGTGACAATTTGATAAGTCAAAACTCAAAAGTATACTGTATACTTACTACTCGTAGTGTCCACATTTTCAGAAACCTACTTTATCAAAATCCTACTACCCTTGGTTTAGCAAAATGTTACATATCATTTCAAATTCCGAATTCATGGGTGTTTAAGTCTCAAATTTCCTTACAATAAAACAACTATGAGAAAAGAAAGCTAGAGAAACAGATATAAGAAAAGGGAGTAAAATAAGAAGGAAATAACATAAATCTTGTGGCAGAAGAACATGTGTACCTGCAACACCAAGAGCGGATAAGATGAGATCCCTCTGGAATAGTCCACTGCTGGGATCAACCTTCTGAGCTCCAAGGTGGGTGCAAAATCCCCGAAATCATCTATGACCGATGAGGATTCAGCTTCCACAAACAAGACCCCTTCAGCATTACAATCAATCATAATCCGACCATCCTCATCCCTCTTCAACCGGCCAGCCATAGGATAAAATGGCACTAAAGCTCTACTGAGAGAGTCTTTCAGAACTTTGGGATCAAAGAAGTTCGGTAAACCATTAGTCCTATAAAAGTACACGCTAGGTGTGTGCATGCTTGGTACCACCAGGTCCACATTTGAGTTCCATAGACTCCGGTTTGGTGTTTCATGTGCCGGTTGCACCATGCTCGTCTGCCTCATGTTGATTATCATTTTGCCTTGATTTGCTTCTACTCTTATTGATAGATGGTGCAGGAATAATTTAACCTGGGGAAGATTTGACAATTTTGCCAAGTGAGATTGGGAAATATTAGTATAGTATTGATATTTTCTGAGAGTTGAATAGTTTTGTAGAAGTTAACATCAGGTTTGGTTCAAAATAAATGCCACAAGTGGAAGGAAGTTTCAGGAAAGGAAATGGACTCATTTTCAATTTGAGGTTTGATTGAGGTAAAAAAGGTTGGAAAGAAGCAGGGGATCTTCTTTGTCAAACACACAATTCGGCGGAATTTGGACCAATCTATCCTTCTTGCTGTGAGAGAAGTGAAGAAAATAAAAAAACAAAAAGCAAAACTCTTTTTTCTTCTTCATTTTTCCCCGTCCTTTCATTTCTATGGTTTTTCTAACAGCAAGCATTGGATTTAAAATTGGTTGGTCACCAAACATGAACGACGCATTTCGACTAGAAAATTTTCCGGGAATGGAATTATGGAAACCGCCAAAAGTATTATAAATGAGTTTCCTTCTCGGAAACGAAAACAAAAAACTACCAACTAATATAGCGTTAAGAATTTATCAAGATTGAAAGATCCGCGGACAAAAGACTTTCCTACCAGCTCGAGAGAAATCAAAAAGTTCTGAAACCCCTTCCAATGAATATTATCAGATTCTTTAGACTCTTCAAAGAAATTTCAAATGCTTGAGTTCCATCAAGAAATTAAATTGTTCTGCATAAATTACCACTGCAATATACCACGAATTACAAAGGCGTAGCTCCGGAAAGTTACAATTAACTGGAACAGATTTGCACGCAAAATCGAGATAGGGAGGGATAGGGGAGAGGGAGTAAGATGAAGATACCTGTTAGAGCAGAAGATACAGCTTTCTCAAAGCCCACGAAAGATAACAGATATCTTATTAAGTGAGTTTGATCAGGGCAAGTTTTGGATTCAATATGAGTAGGCCAGTGTCTCTCTGCTGGTGTCTATAAAAACTCCAGGCTTCTCGTGAAATTTAAACCGAGAGAGAGAGAGAAAGAGAGTGCGTGTGAGAGGGAGAAAACCATCACGCCCGGAAAAAGAAAAACTCGAAAGAGTTTTGTCATTCACCTACCACGGCAACTGACAGCTTGGCTGGTTAGGCCCGTTCTCCCTTCTAAAACTGCTTCAAGTCGACGTCCACACCCACCCGCTGTCCAGCTGCCTAATTTCTCCCTCCTCTTTTTTCGTCTGGTAAGTGAACTTCGCATTCTCAAGTACTCCAAGGTGGGGGAGCGTTTATGATCCTCTTATTAATTGAATTTTTTTATTATTTTATGACAAGTACACCAAGCTGGAGGAGCTTTTATGATCCTTTAATTAATTAATTTTTTTTATTTTAAAACTCATAATGAAATAATAAAAACTAAAATGTAGAGATTAAAACAAATTATTAAAATAATAATAATTTTATTTTTTATTTTTTATTTTTTATCATTAGAATAAATAAAATGTTCATTTAGTGGTGGAGGAATTTTCTCCCGTGTAAGTTGGGATAAAAGTTCATCCCAGATCTAGTCCCAAAAGAGATTAAGGAGTTTTTATTCTATATTGAATTTGACACGTATCAAGATTCGAATTATTATACGGATTAGAAAATTACTCCATCTTCCACACCATGTCGAATTGGAGTGGATCCGATTTTTATTATTGTAAACCTGGATCCTACACTCCACAACTAATAAATAGAATATCAGAGATTGGCGAAACTCGTTTTATAATATATCCTCCAACTCTCAAAATAAAAATTTTTCTTAATTGATAAAAAGATAATGAATATGAAAGAAATGTATGGATGCATATTAGGAGGATTGAGTATTTAATGCGCTTCGCTAATGAGCGGCTTAGAGATAGAGGATTAGACTCCGATGAATATGTCTGGGGTGGCTTGGAATGAAAGACAAGGCTCCTACTGAGTGTGTCCAACTTGGGGGCAAGTAGGGGATCGAGGACAAGACTTCAACTTAGTGCACCCGATCGGGGATAGTTTTGTGAGATGAATGATTGAGCTCTAATAAGTGCACCTGATCGATGACAGTTTAAAGAAATGAAGGACTGAGCTCTTACAAAGTAAACCTGGCCAAGGGTGGCTTTGAGATATGAAAGATTGAGTTCTGACAAGTGTGCCCAACTAAAGGGCAGTTTTGACAGCACTTGGTAAGGAGCGGTTTAGAGATAGAGGACAAGACTCCGATGAGTGCACCTGGCCAAATGGCGGCATTGAGACGGTGGCTCTCGCAAGGGAGCGATTGGCAAGAAGAGAGAAGTGAGGACTCACAAATGAGTGGCTGACTATCGAGTGCACCCACAGAGGAGTAGCTAACTAGAGGAGAAAGAGATTACTGGACACTGATGATGAAGAGAAAGGTCGCCTGCCAATCCTTCCCTGATTGTAGGCAGAGGGGGCTCTCTGTGCCCTGCTGTACGAGTCATCTCCTCCACCGACACAACGTGAGACATTGGTGTGATGAACCACATCCTAAATCCCGTCATTTATCTTAATTATAATCAATTATCTCTTTAATTATCCAATTAACTAATAATATGATTACTTGATCAATCAAACGTAAAATCTCGTCGATACCATAACTGACTAAAAATAAATACACAAGTCAATATTTACAAGACCCAAAAGCATTGCCATGACAACAATGACACCGACATTGAGTCAAATACACAATAACGTCAGATCATGTTAAGGAAAAATGTCTGCCAAAGCTAAAAATAACACGTGACAATAATCTGCAGAAATTAAACTCTACATAAGATCAATTGAACGAATCTAGAATTTTCAACATCATCAACCAATATTATATTATCGATCTGTTGACCTAAAAATTAGATTTTTGTAACAAAATATCACAGTCCAAACACATACAAAAACTGTCTATGGTTAACGTGACATACAAACTAACACCAAACAATGCAACACAACACCTTAGGCCTCTGGATATTTTTTGAAAGCCAAACTATATCATGAACCGAGGCCTAGAATTGAAATTAACTACATTACAGCCATTAGATACATTAACATTGTCCAAAATTATAAACCAACAGCAATCATTCATAGGAACATAAACTAAAGCTTCTTGGCCTTCACTCATGCTTATCTAGCAAATATTCGTGTATCTCATCTGATGGGTTAATAAAATAATAGGATAGTAAATCAAATATTTAATAAGGTATAATTTATATAAAGAATTGCATACATTAAATTTAAATACGTAATGGAAGGAATAGGAATCGTGATTATGTGTAAAGGTATGAAATTGTGCTGAAAACTTTTATGATAAATTTTCAAATTTCTTATCTTATTTTTAATCATGAAAACGTACTTAAATTTTACTTTTTTTTAGGGATTAGAACCAGTAGACCTTACCCACTAAAAAGGCAGACAATCAAAAACTGGGTTGTATATATTCTCATATAACTAAAGACCATACACTTTTATTCAAGACCTATGTATCGGCTATTTACATATCACCCTATAGATGGGGTCAAACACCGCTTCTTAACCCCGTAGTTATGTAGAGTTAAAAGTCAATATACGCTATAATATATTAAGTCATGTCAAAGAATACTACCCGTTGAAATAATCTTTAGTCTAATTTTTTAATTCTTGTAAAAACTCTACACTTTCTGGGTTCTTAATTTTCTTACTCTCAGAAAATATAATTATAATTCT
>JAODPA010133793.1:6965-44293 GCA_025585075.1 Nepenthes mirabilis
TCAGATGTATTTTCTTTAAACTTTCTAATATCATCGAAAGATTGTCTAATATCATAGAAATTTACTTAAAATATAGCCGTTGTTGATAGTAAACAAGGATATCTAATAATTTTGATGTGACTAAAATATTGAAAGAATCTAAAAGTCAACCACAAGTTGAAAGTTAAATTAGAAACATAGTAAAAATAGGTACGAGAGACATTTTTAGTTACAATAAAAAGTTCTATTTATTATGTATATGTATATGCATATGTGTGTGGATTAGTTTGGCTTGGTTCAATTTGAATTCCTAAACCACAACTGAACTGAAAAATATAATTTGGATAAAAAATTAAATCGTAACCAAACTGTACATATGTCATACCGTCATCGACGGCTTGGTTTGGCTTAGTTTGGTGGTTTGAGCTGGTTGAAATTTTTTTGTTCAGCCCTAGATAGTATGACATCTTTGATTCTTGACCTAGATTCATCAATTGCATTATAAAAAGGTCATCGAAATTGTGCCAAATATCCCTTAATTGTTTTTATTTCATATACTCATGTTTCGCCCGCATTATTTTGTTGTGTCTTCCTTGGATTCCTATACAATCCTATACAATGCCTCAGACGATTTTCAAAGCAAATTTTTATTAAGGATGGGGGGCCGCTATGGAGGAGGAAATGTCTACCCTTAAACAGAATAACATATATGATTTGGACCCCTTACAGGTCGCAAAGAAGCTCATAGTTGTAAATGGATCCATACAATCAAAGTCAATCTAGATGGCTCTCTCGTAAGGTTAAAGGCCTAATTGGTGGATAAGAGGTATGTGCAGACATAAATTGTGAACTATATTGATACTTCTTCTTTTGCCAAATTAATATATGTACGAATCTTTCTATCGCTTATTGCTACTCATCATTAGATCTTCCATCAACTAGATGTAAAAAATGCTTCCCTTCATGGTGATCTTTAGGTTAAAGCACATTTGGAGTAACCACTTGCATTTATTGCTAAGGGAGAGTCTAGATTTGTCGCCTAAAATGTCATTGTATGATTTAAAACAGTTGTAGTGTGCCTGGTTTGGAAAATTTAATGACAATCTTGAGTTTGATCTCACTCGCTTTAATAGTAGCACTCTGTCTTCTATCGTTATTTTAATAGTGAGTTTGTTCAACTAGTTCTGTGTTTTAAGATCGATTCTGAATCAAATATTTTGAAAATTTTTTATATTTATTTAGTATTAAAGTTGCTAGGCATATGCAATACACCCATGAATCTAGGATGAAGCTATCTCCAACTGATGGGGAGATTTTTTACAAACTGAAGCTACATAGACAAGTGGTTAGCAAACTTAATAACCTTGCCGTGACTTGACAAAACATTGCATTATTTTTAAGCATTGTAAATCAATTTATTTCCTTTCCTGGTGTTCCATATTGGGAAATAGTCATGCTTATTCTACGTTACCTTGAGGGATTCTCTGACACTAATTAGGCTGTGTCACCTCATAATTGCAAGTCTATAATAGAATATTATATTATAACACGTAGTTGAAAGGCTCAACTGCTAAATACATTAGAGTTCCTCTAAGAATATATCGAGGGATGGCACGGGTTGCATATAGACCCAGTTTGAGCACTTTCAAATTCAATTTCCTATATAATAGATGGATATGATAGATCTTTTCTTTTCAGATATAGATGGTGGATAGAGTTGTTCCATTTTATCCTATTCACAGGTACTTATCATTGACATTAGAAAAATTATTTGTTTTGTTGTTTTATCATATAAATTGAACGAGTTGCATAGACAATCCAGTATATGTTCGTCAACATTAAAGACATCCCCAAAATGCATGAGATTTTGTAACATTTCTGCCAAGTTTTAAGTCCTACCACAAGATCATGAGTGGCCAAGAGGGCCAACTTGGAGACTTGGGATATCTACAAAGGTTACTTAAATCTGATCGGCTGATATGCAAAACAATAGAAAAGTCATAGCGTGTTTAGCACTTAGCGCTAGCAAGACCTTGCAAACCTAGAGTTGTAAAATGGTTAGACACTGATATTGACTCTTAGGAACCTTAACAATTGATCCACTAAACACAACTGATTCATTAATGAGGAGGTTTGAATAGAGAAAATTGTGGTTGTATCAAATCCATGGCTAGCATGCATAAGGAATTGATCTTGTTAGCTTTCGAAATTTACCTTTTGTAGAGCCACTAAAGCTTCTATGGGAACCTTCGATTCAACTGACGTAGAATAATCATTCCATAAATTCATATAACCAAAGTAGAATTGTTCAATGAATAAATTCCCTTGTTGATAGTTTTCGATATCCAACTCCCGTTGAAACGGGCAAAATTATCTAGATAATAGACACACTATAGATATTATTACAACTCCTTAGCAGTGATAATGAAAAGAAGTTGTCGACCATATGTGGTTCAACCACGCTTAACAGCGAGAAATTTATCTGAGCATCAATTCTTTCCCAAGATAGAAATTCTTTAGGGGTCAATTGGAGCTTTATTTGTTTCATCTGGATGTTTCCATAATTCCTTGCCCTTAACAAACATTTTAAATTGAAATTCCAAGTTGAATATATTTTTTTCAATGAATCAAAGAATAAAATGTTCTCTTGTCATTTTTTCATGATGCTGTTTGTTGATAAGTGCCATGAAAATGCTTCTTATTCTTTTAAAATTTTAAAAATCCCTTCAAATCTCAAAAGCACCAGATTAAGGTTTAGGTACCCATGTACATGCGTGCGCGCAAGAGAGAAAGAGAGAGAGAACCTCACCACACTAGATTGCCTCACAAATGAAGCTTTGAGAGAGAAGCCACAGTTGCACTAGATTGCGAAGAAAACACACTATTCTTCCATATTCCCTCACGTAACAAGAGATTGCACCAGATTCTTCAACAATCACTGCACCAGTCTCAACCTTAGAGACTTGATTGAGATGTTCCACAATCCAAATCGTTTAGTATGATCTACTAAACCCTTGAATCACAACTTTGTTGGACAAAGCAGGCGACACTATCAGAGTTAAAATGCAGACTTTGATTAACAACAGAGGGCCAAAAGACATGAATCCAAGATCAAATGAAAAATTCATGGGTCTTAGATATTTAGGACAATTTACCCAATAAAGACCAAGAATATCAAAGACACTAGAAGCAAAAGCACGAATCACACAGAGGTTCAAAAGGACAACTTTGATACTATGTCAGTTTTGGTCTCAAGGCCCTTCCATTGAGGAAATCTTCTCATTTAAACAATAAAAGGAGTTCCTAATTGAATTCCTAATTCAGCAATAACATCCTTCTAGTAATATAAGTATCCTTTCTATACAAATAAAACTATACAATAAATAAAAGAAAATACTAAGTTAGGAAATGATAAATATTGAAAAGACATTTGTTTTGAATTGATTGGATAATGGCAAGCAACAATAAATATCTTCTGCGATGGAGAGCAGAAACAGGTGCTGTTGATTGATTTCAAGATCACACCAAGACTAGGGAGTAATTGCAAATTTGAAAAGGGAATCACTCAACCTTTTAATGATCAATTCAGGAATCACTCAACCAAGGAATGGAGAATCACTCACACCTACAAAGGGTCTCATTCAACTTCTGGGAGTCAATTAGAGAATTACTCACCTAAAGGTTGGGGCTCATTGACCAATAAGAGGACTGACTTACACTTTGGAGACTCTCTCTCTTCGTTTTCTGAATTCATTTTCCACTCCTAGTTGCTTCTATAGGCATTCTTTTTAAATGGAAAAATGGGTGGGAAAAAGAGAAGTACTTATGCTTGGTACTTGGGTTGAGCTTTGGAACCCCTGCTTGGTTAGCGAATAAATGCCTTTATTAGACATGTCAAAGGGAGCACTCCTTCACAAGCCTGAGAGCCTGATTGTCCAGACTTAATGAATTGGACTACATCAGCATATTAGCATAAAAAGATGTTAACTTGCATAAAATGCCTCCTCTCTCACCAGCCACTTGTTGCATAAGCATCTAATTTCTTTAGAGAGGTTATTAGGCTACACAGCCTTCTGAATTAAATTAGATCTAATCGGGATCCTAAAATTATATTTCGATTTCATAAAAAAATTATAGAATTTATTTAGCACTATGTTAAGAGTTTTCATCTAACTTTCATTTCTAGACTGGAGGTCAAACTAAAATTGCAAATCCCATCATGTTTCATCTTTTCTCACATCGTCTAAGAGGATTTTACCCTTAAGAATTGGTGGAATAAAACTACTGATAATGTTCATACAAATTACCCAGTAAAATTATATTCATAGAGCATTTGAATTTAACGTGTTGATTACCTCATTAGTTGGTGTGAGAAATTTGCCTATCCGAGTTATGAATCCATAATGTGCTGTTTCTGGAAACACAGATAAAATGCTTATTTACTTAAGATTCCTAATCACCTTTAATACTATCCCTTTCTTCAACAAGAAGTTATTCTGCACAAAGACACCTGTATATGCACTAGCTCATTATCGCCAAGTTCTGCAAGTAGCTCTACCCCAAAGCTTCCACCTCTCTCACAAAGGATGAAGTTATAGGTGAAATGTGTAGGAGATCATTACTATTACAATCGTTTGCCCACTTATCACATCCAATAGAACAATATGTCAGACCACCATGCTTCTTGAACTACAAAGGAGTTCCAAGCATTGGACCCTTATCTTCTACATTTCTGTCTTCATCCTAATCAAGTGTTTCCCGTGTCAGGAAGAATGATTAAAACATTGATAAATTTTATGGGAAGCATTGATTTATCAAAGATTTGGCTTATTTGTGCTACATTAGAATGATTATTTGACATTGCCATTTTTTGGAGAATTTAATGATTTCATCTTTTTGACAATTTGTTGAAGTTGTAGTTGGTCATTAGATCATTAAGTAAACAACTACGTATTAATCAAATAAGTAAATCGAATCGAGACCAGAATAATCAGGCAATTTCCCCACTAATTTCTCCCCTCATATGTGTTACTCATTTCTTCCATAATCTTCATCTCTCCTCAATATCAGGTCAATTTTCCTTCTAATTTCTCCCCTCATGCCCATCTGTTTCACTTCTCTCTCTTCCCTCTCTCTCCTCTCTTCTACTTCCTGTCTCACCTCATCAACTCTTGCGACACAATAACTCAACAATGTACATGTCAAAGAGTGGCAAAGGCATGGTGTGTGCCATGTGCACATAAAGAGGCAAAGTGGATTGTAGTTGAAGAAAGATTTGAACCGTGCAGCTCAGCATTGGGGCTGAAATGTAAAAATTAACAATTGCTCAGAAAATGTGTTAGGGTAAGCACATGAATAATCAAAACTTCCAGTTGAGAAATAGGCACTAGTGCACTACACGCTAGAACTTCTAGTAAAGTAAATGAAAAACAGTTAAATGGTGCAGCTTAACATTGGGTCTGAAATGGGAGAATTGACAATTGATCGAAAATGCATTAGGGTTAAAGCACACGAATAATCAAAACTTCTAGTTGAAAAATAGGCACTAGTGCACTACACATTGCAACTTCCAGTAAAGTATGAATTGCAGGGTTCTTATAGGCCAATGCAAGGTTGAATCCAATTTGTAGTTAACAAAATACTTACATGAATATGTCATCATGTTTTTATATACAGAAAAAATGAATAGACGAAGTGGTCTTGCTGCAGAGTTAATAACATATATCTATATAAACCAATGACAAAATATACCTATGATATGCCAAGAAGTCACACTGGACCAGATTCTAATGGTCTAGTTGTCAGCATGTCCCCTTTTACCCTTACGGCGTGTGTGGCTTGAATGACCATTTCGGGTAGGCTTCCTTGGCTTTTTTCTGTGCAAGTTGAGCAAAGAAATTGAAAGGGCAATCAAGTTTCAGATTAACAGCCTCCTTTACAAGGTTGCTAGAAGATAGAAGCTTTTTCTTCAGGGTGGGAAGGAGGAAGGAGAAAACACTGAAATACTTACCTGAAGATAACCGAGCAAGTTCTGGACAAAATTATGATAGGAAGGGCTAATAAAGCTGAAGCCTAGAAGAGCAGCAATATCATTATCAAACTTTAACCAACCAATGGACTGATATATCATGTGAACAATCATCTAAGCATATGACTATGGCATACACAGGAGAGGAAAGGTAGAAGTAACCAGGGGAAGAGGAAGATCAAAACATACCACAAACCAGACCAGCTCTTTTGTAGCTAGAGCTTGGGTAAGTTCATGATTTTTCAGGATTTCGTCAACTGCATCTTGGACCTTCCATAACAAGATCATATGTAAGAAAGTATGAAATTTCAATATAGAGAGATCATTTAGCAATTCGTGCAAACAGACTAGAAACACATCATCTATCTGTCCACACACGGAGGTCGGAACATGACTGATGATTGAAAGGAAGGCACATGAAGAAAATGAAAACTACTCAAACATCCAGAGACATGATGCAATGAAAAACAATTAATAATGTTTAAACATTAACTGTTAAACATGTCCTAATGCTTCACACTGCTTCAACTTCCTCATTCAGATGCTGTATCAAAGAATTGCTACTGACCCCATATGCACATTTTATATATTTGTTTTTAAAACCTATTATTTGTGACTCCTTATACTTTTATTTCTCCTCAGATTTTATTTCTCCCTAGAATTTTATCAATACATCCTATGAGATGATGCAACGTAAAACCATTAATCAATGTTTAAATATTATCAGTATTAAGGCACATGCCCTAATGCTATACTGCTTCCACTTCACTATTCAGATGCAGAACCAAATAATCGCTATTGATCATGCATGTGCGTTTTATACATGTTTTACTTATTCAATGTTTGTTAGTCCTTAAAATTTCAATTCAGCAAATTTATAGGAAGAAAGTTAGGAAATCTCTATAGATTTGCATGTAATTTCACTATTTTGCAAATTGGAATTGAATGATTTAGTTTACCAAGATTGTAGGTTTTCTTCTACATCAATTGGCATTGGATGAAAGGCTTTCCAATGCAGTCCTGAGCGCCATTTTGTGTGTTGCCATTTCAAGACCAGCGCCACCAATAACTATCAATCCCCACCACCGAATCTGGCATAATACAAAAAGGCCCGATCAAACCATAGATTCTCTTGCCCCTCTCTAGAACCCCCATCTCAGATCTATCTTGCATCCACCACCAGAAACAGTTACTTTGTTGATTATTATTATTCCTTTAGAATTTTATCTAGGAAGTACTTAAGAAGCAAGTGATGAAATCTATGTATATTATTATATAAACTCATTATTTTGCATATGGGAATTGAATTGCTTAAGTTTACCAAAATTTTAGGTTTGTCCTACATCATGTTCTCATCTTTCTCAAATTTCATTTATTTCATTATTCAGAAAGTACGCAGTCAAGCAGGCACCAAGGAATCTCATCGATGTTCCAAAATGTAACCTCCTAAAAAAATCACTTAATGACAACCCTGCCAAAAGAAAACCCCGAGAAGGAAAAAGGAACAAAGAAAACTGAAGATCTTTCCTTATGCCCTCTTCATCACAAGCTTTCCTCCTTCTGGCATTCTTACTCATGCCATTAGATTCCTTAAATCCTTCCAACCACCTTCGTTAAATCTCTTAAATTTTCAATTGCCTTTGCCTCTAGGCCGAAAACAAAAATTCCCAAACCAGAATTATTGAATATGTGTCATCTTATGCCACACTATATCTCACCTTTCCAGATATCCGCAGGCCTAAAATCAATTCAGCATTCAAAACAGAAATTTAAATTCCCTTGATAATTGGTGTAATTTTGAATATATACATTATTATAATGCACAGGTAATGACGTGATTTCTCCCCACTCAACTGGCATTATTTTGGCACTTCTGTTTTTAAAATAAACCAGTCAACCCTATCACCGACATCTCCCAATCAATTCAAAACTTCAATAGGAATGCCATTTCATCCTACAAGATAACCAATTTCATTTCTCAATGCATATTTGACTTCTTGTACATCCATTTTATAGTCATGTCTAAAATGTGCAGCCTTTACCTCGTTAGTTATTTCCATAATTAAACCTTTCACTTAATATTTGTTGATAAACCAAACCCATCATTTTCAACTAAATGAGGACAGGAACATAAATGTTTTACCTCTAATCATCTCTGTAAGTTGTTTTCTCTACTTGCTACAAAGATGCAATTTCATTTTTCATTGACTTCCTTTCTTCCTCCATCCCTATTACAATAAGCATCTTCCAATCTCAGACATCTCCTTACAGCTGCATAAGATAAGCATTATTTCACATAATCAATCCACCTCAAAAGCATCCCTCAAATCATATTCTATTAGTGCCAACCAAACTTTTTACCATATAATATCATTAAGAATTCTATCCTCCTTGTATGACTACAGATCCAACTCAATATCTTTACCTCTGCCATTGTTAAGTATTGAACATATTGGTTCTTAATTACCCAACACACTAACTTCGTATAGCACAGCTAGCCTAGTAGCCACTTTATAGTATTCTGCTTTTAATTTTGAGTGGTACGATTCAATCTATTAGAACCCCTGAAGAACCTCTCCACTTCGTCCAATCCAGCTTTGATCAATTGAGTAATATCCTTATACGTCGAACTATCATTAAAGATATTCAAAACAATCCATCGTTTGTCGAGTGTCCCACTCCTCACCGCCCTCCTATATGCTTAATGAACTTGAATTTCATGTATTTGGACTTCTTTGTGCCACTTTTTACTATAAGTACCAAATCCTCATCATCTTTGATATAGTTCTTTTGTTTCAAGTTTTTTGTTCTCTTATCACTTGCTTTAGCTAACTAAAGACATCATTTTCTCCCAACTTTGCATTAAGTCATTTGTACAAGTCCTTGTATGCGTTTGACTTTGCCTCATTTCCTGCTTTCTTTTCCTCTTTCTGAGCACATTTATACTTATCCAAATATTCATGGATTCTAAGTTAGTACAATACCTTATAAGGCTCTCTCTTAGCTTTCAATTTCTCTAAGACATCATCACACAACCCCCAGCCTTTTTTGGCATGGTACACACACTCTTGATTCCCCCAAAAACTTTGTCGCTACTCTTCTAGTATAGTTAGCCATATCATCCCATATCATAAAAAACAATTTGGTATGGTGCACTCTTTTGATCCCCCAAACACTTTTCCACTACTTTTCAAAAACAATTAGGAATAATATCCCACATCTCATCACATTCTCCTCTCTCTTCTTGGAAAGTATCATAAGCCTCATTATCCTCCCCCCCCCCAAAAAGCCATAGCCTCCATGCACACTTGTGCGCCCTTTTCATCCATTTCCAGATAACCGTTTAGTTGTCCACCTATAAAAATCAATTCACCACCTCATCAAATTTCTCCTAAATTGTGTTTTCAACTATTCTAAAACCCACTAGGGATGGTATGCATGAATTAACTGACATTTAACACTCTTCAAATGTTACAAAGAACAAGAAGAACAATAAAGGAAGTAAGGAGGAGCACTTAATTTGAGAAGGGAGCCAATTCTTCAAAATAAACTACTCCTGATAATTTTTCCACATCCATCTCTTCTATTCTTGTGTCTGTTTATAGACTTCTAATTATATTTTCTACCTCACTAACAAAATAATTCTTGATGCAGGAAAAGGAGAAATTAAAGAAAGGAATTGAAGTAATTGCTACTGGGAATCGATTCCCTTGTAAACTAATCTGCAAAGACCAACATGACATACGCTGCCTTCCTCATGTTCCTAGTGTGTGCCTTCTTTGGACAGACGAGATTCCTTCTCATCTGAATGACCTTCCTCATGACATTTGTGCCTCCTTGATTTTTCTGTGGCCTTTATGTGCTACAGGTGGCCTCAGACGCTGCAGCTCTTCATTTGATGACCCTTCATGTGCTAGGCAGAGATTTGAAGGCTGGGAGCAACCCTCTCGATGGACAACTCCCATTCGCTGACCTTGTTCTTAGTCTAGAATTACTTTGCCACCTTTTTGCCTCTTCGCTCCCTGCTGCCTTCTTCCTGCAATATCCTTGTTTCCTCCTCCATCCAAGACTTCTTCATCTTCTTCTTATTATTTTTTT
The DNA here is from genome assembly GCA_025585075.1 of Nepenthes mirabilis. Classification (NCBI taxonomy): domain Eukaryota; kingdom Viridiplantae; phylum Streptophyta; class Magnoliopsida; order Caryophyllales; family Nepenthaceae; genus Nepenthes; species Nepenthes mirabilis. Next base: position 17,071 of record JAODPA010133793.1, read on the forward strand.
AAATTTTTGTAACTAAAAAATTGTTACAAATCTCCCCCTTAAAGCATCTTGCTCTCAAGGTGGGGAAATTTGAGACAAAGGGAACACCACGGCTCCCAGTTAATATTTTATTCAGAAATTTTGCCCACTTAATGAGTACTTCAACAACCTCCCTTCATCAATTTTCTAAATCTACCTTCCCACAACTCTTTCCAGTTCTAGTTGTAGCTCCTCCTCAGTTTCTACGAGAGGAATCATTGGAAACGCCTCAGATCTAAGCCAAATCTATTTCTTCATGGCAGAAACATGGAAGACCAAATGAATCCATGCAGATGGTGGAAGTTTTACTCAATAAGCTATAGATCCCATTCTTTCAATAATTTTTTAAGCCCAGAAAAATTGAGCTAACTTGATGTTCTTACTAAAGGACACTGATTTTGGCAATATGGTTGCAAACAAAGAAAAACGAGATCTCCCACCTGGAACTCCCTTTCTCTCCGGTGCTTATCATACTATGTCCTCATCCTGGACTATGCCCTCTCTAAGTTTTCCTTCAAAAGGGCTAGAATTTGATCTCTAGATCACAGTTCTTCCTCCACAGCCACGTTAACTGTAGTTCCCTTGACAAAGTGGGCTAATTTCGAGGCTGGCCTTCCTTAAACTACTTCAAAAGGGGCAGTTCCCATGGAAGAATGAGTGTTGGTGTTAGATCGCCACTACCATAGCAATCCATTTTGTCTAAGTTTTGGGCTAGTCACCCATAAAACACCTGAAATACTGCTCCAGACACTTGTTGATTATCTTGGTTTGACTATTGGCTTGAGGATGGTATGCCATGCTGAACTGTAACTTCGTGCCTTGTAGCTTAAAAGGCTCCCTCCAGAAAGAGCTAGTGAAACTGGAGTCTCAATCATTTACATGGAACTCCATGTAGTTTCACAATGTGGCTTAGAAACAATTGCGCGATTTTTGTGCTCATATATGGATGGGTTAGGACCATGAAATGTGCAAGTTTGGTTGATCAATCCACTACAACTAGGATGATGTTATACTTTTGGGAAGTGGGAAGCCCCTCTATGAAGTCCACAGATAAATCGGTCCAAGGGTGTTTAGGAATAGGCAAGGGTTGAAGGAGGCCAAAATTTTTAGTTTGGAAGATCTAGTGAGGTTGTTCCTGAATTTTGTCTCCCTCATGGTGGAAGTTATCATTCTGTGTTCCATTGTGATGCTAATTCTTGTGTATTCTCCTAATTGTATATGTAAACAAATTATGATTATTGGTAGTGATATCATCAACACTATAGACCTCAAAGTGTTTCTTCAAATTCGATTTCAAACCAAAGACTTCATGAATTTGTGGTATTTTTTGTTATTAAAGTTGTGAGGCAGCATCATAGCTTACCTCTCATAGTGAAATACACTCAAGATTTGCTTTGAGATAGACATGCTGGATGCAAACCATGTAATGTACCTATGGCCAGTTTATGTTCTCTCCTTGTGTCATACATTGGGAGACTATCATGCATATACTGAGACACCTTAATGGTACACTAGGATGAGGCCTACTTTATATTCATCAAAGTTACACTTGGGTGGAAGGGGCATCTGACGATGACTCTACTGGACCACTTTATGATCGGAAATCTACTACAAGTTATTGTGTGTTTGTTGGAGATAATGTGGAGTCCTATGTTAGGCCTATTATATTGGCAAATTTTGTTACAAAATAGTTGACTTAGTTGAGCTGTATTTGAGTCATATTTTATTAATACTTATTGTTCGAACCAGGCTTTAAAGTAAGCTAAAAAAAACCATTGTTCAACTTGGAGCAAGGGCAAGCATATCAAGATGTTGCATTCGAACTTTGTCAATTGGTGTTCAAATGTGATGCAAGAAGAAATAAAGATATAACAAAACACATGATAAAACTAATGAAATAAGAAGACAAAGAGGATAGCGATAAATATGTCCATTGAGAAAATAAAAACAAAGTAAATAGAGAAAATAAAATGAATAGATTGTACCAATTCAATAATACAAGAGATAATATTTGGGGAATTCCTTATTCAATAAAAGGAATCACTCAACCTTTGGATGGTCTACTTAGGGACTTACTGACCTAAAAGTTAGGAATCACTCACCAACAGAAGATAATTAGACTCTTAATAGTCTACTCAGGAATTCATTATCTAAATGTTGGGACTCACTAATAAGAGTACCATCATATTCTCAAGAAAGCTATAGCTTACAAACTTAATATTTTCTTCTCTCCAGCCTAACAAAAATGAAAGCTATCGCTACAATTTATAGGTTAGGGGGCTACCATATTCTGCTATAGGGAAGGGCTTAATATACATTAATGGGAGGGGAAGGTTGATGCATTTTCGAGAGAGGCTTGGGCAATTACCCTTTGTTGGAACTCCTTCCCTTTATTGATGGTACACACTAGATGGCTAAAAAGAGCATTGTGCATCACTTGCAAATTGCTCCTTAATTATGACTGCATTAGAGATTAGGTTTTCTCTTGCAAACAATGCAAGCACTCTCAAAATTCTCTTGGCAATTTCCTACTCTTCCTCCTTTGTTAGGTGATCAGAGAGGGTTATGGCTTATGTCTAGATGCCATGAATGAAGAAGTACCGCCATGACCAAAATAAATTACGAAGAGCAACTCAGTAAATTGTGGCAAGCTAATTCTAATATATAGAAAGCTAGATACAATCCTATATTATCTTCCTTTATTTTATGTTTATGTAACGTAAAATAAGATACTCTGTTATTCATTTGTCGCACCATGAAGTTGCAGGAGGACAATCTTTGGCGCCAAATAAAATCACCGCAATGACAGTGCTGATTTTGACTACAAGTTCAACCTAAGTCTATGTCAATGGATTGCTACCATGGACTCTTATTTAGATGGGAAGAATATTACGCAAGAAAGGAAAGTGAGGTTCATAGTTGCGAAACTTAAAGGAGTCGCCATAACTTTGTTGCAACACTACCAAGACAATCGCGAAAGAAGAAGACATCCTCTGGTCACCACTTGGACCAAAATGAAGGAAACAATTAAAGAGAGGTACTTACCTCTTCATTATCTTCCTGTTATAAATCAAATGCGGATAAAATCATCCCCTCCGAAGTCCAACCAAAGATAAAAAATGAAGGAAAAGAGGAGTTTGTTGCCCACATAATTCCATTGGTTAAAGCCCTTGTTCCAGAATCTAGAGGCCACACAGCAAAAGTTTGTTTTCATAACAATCATGAAGAGGATGGTATGCCAATTGTGAAAGCCAAGTCATGCAACGATGGTGTTCCCAACCAAACTGTTGTGAATCATGAAGACGACGAAGATGCTTATATGCTGGTTGTGGAAACTGAATAAGTCATGTTCCTCGAGTAAGTGGGTGATGAGCCAACCAACCATGAAGAAACAAATAAGACCCCTTGTTTGGTGACACAACCGACCTTACTGGCCAAGATTGATGCAACCTAGTTTCAAGGTGAACATCAACCACAACCAGACAAGTTGACTCTCTGGCCATCTGGCCATCAATGAAAGATGTTGAATCCGATTTTTTATTTTGAAAATTCATACAGTCTTAAATAAGGTGATTTCCATGAATGCTTGTAATGTCCTGACGAGAGAACACCACAGCCAGCTCAAAGAGAACCACACAGCCACAAGAAAGCTCAGAAGACTCCCTAGCACTAATCCCAAGAGGGACTGCCAACCCATGATTAAATAGATATCAGAACCCATTTTACCAAATCTTTCCTACTACCATTTTACAAAAATACAGCCCCAAATCATTGCGCTGCAAGGGTACGTACCTCTAATATTTTGAGCAATGGAAGCATCAACCCAAATCAGAAGATACTTGACAGCTACCTCTTGAATTATGGAATGACATCAATTGCTTAAACTCAAGGACAAGTTTCCTCAAAGAGAGGGAATATGGTGCATAATGGTTCACTAAACCCATGCATGAGAGCGCAGAATTGAATCTGGGCATCAATGCCCTGAATCAGTAAAACCGTGTTTTAAAAAAAGATTTGCCCAAACAAACCTAAGAGGCTGCAAACATGTTCCTAGGAATGGTTGTTCCTAAGTTCCAAGGCCCTCCAATAATTATTGCAACTGTTGTGTGCCCTTTTGTTCCAAGAAGTCCTTTTGTTTTCTTTACTTTTCTATTTTAAGTTGTATGGGGCTTAGATGTCAGGTTATGTTGAAGTTTAAGTGAGTTATTTGCTTGACCAAGAGTACCAAGTCCTCTATTGGTGAGAGATTCCTAACACTTATATCAAGCACTTCCATAAGCTTACTACCAAACTGAGTGAGTTCCTTTACAGGGTGGCTGATTTCCCAACTTTTGTCCTTATATTTTCAATTGTCTTAATCAATTCAAGTTCTAGTTTATCATTCAAATGCACATCCACATCAATATCTAACAGTGCCTTGTAAAGGTTTTCTCACCTCAAATCCTTTAATACTTGTTCCTTTTTGTTAACCTTCAAAGTTCTATTGGGAGGATACAAGAGTTCTAGTGATGCTGAAAGGGCTCAAGTTAGAGATGGAAGATCCATGAGAAAAAAGTATGGAAGGTGTCCGAATCCATGACTGGCGTGGATAAAACCATCATTATTGTCATGGTCGTATTAGTGACAATTATATTGGGCAAAGATGCTCTTTGGTAAGAGTCACAAATCAAAAATAAGTTGACTAAAATTAGTGTGTTTATATCACCAAAGCTGGATGCATGTATGTTAACTTTCTTTAGTGGATTCGTTTTTGCTGGCTTTAGAAGCACGGATGATTTTCTATTGAAATGGTTTGTTCTTGAGTTTTCCCACTTCACCAAATATCTGGGTGTTTATACTTTCTATTGTGGGTAGCACGCTTGGTGATTCTATTATCTTTCTCATTTAAAACCATTTATTATTTAAGTTTATTGAATATTTAGTTATTTGTGCTTTTGCCTTATTGTGGACTCTTAACCATTGTCGATTAGGTTGTAATCACAAATTTCACCTTAAAAGAGTAGGAAAATAATGCAGTTGTTAGGTTAAGTGCTGAATGATAATATCGTATATATGGATGAAAATATTTCACGACATATATTAGTATAGGAGACTAGATACTGATATTTCCTAATATTGTGACAAATTATTATAATATGTTATTGTATCAGCAATATATCTCACTATATTGGCTAATGTTAACCTATCAGTTTATAATTTTTAGAATTTTTTTCTTTCAATATATCTAATATTGATATATGCTATCTAAGATATCCAATATCAATATAGTCACGATACTGATATCAACATTTTCATCCATGGCGTAAACATCAATTACGTGTGAAGTAATATGGTTTAGGTAGTTGCTTGAATCGATCAGATGTAAGAGTTTTGAACTATCTCAATCATACAATAATCAAACAGTGAGTTACATTGTGTCAAATTTAATTTTCACGAACGCGTGAAACATATAAAGGTAGATTGATATTTCATCTATGAAAAGTGTCAACAATGTCTTGTTCACATTAGACATGTAAGAACTGATGATCAGTTAGCCGACATTTTTACTAGATCTCCTAGTGGAGTTCAAGTTGAGTATATTGTAACAAGGCATGATGAATATCAATGCTCAAACTTGAGTAGGTGTGATAAAATAATATACATTTGTGTAAGGGTATTTTGGTCATTGCACTGTTTTAAATAGGCCTATAGAACTTAGAGGGTTTAGCATTCGTCCCACTCTTACATTCTTTCTCTCTTCTGTTTAAGTAGGAGGGGTGCAAAAGGAGAGTGGGGATGAAAAAATCCTATGCAGATAAAAAGGCAGCGAAAAAGAAAAAGAAAACCAAAAGCAGGTAAAGAAAATTGCTGGCAGAGAGGGAATCGTTGGGACAGAAAGACCATAAATATCAAATAAAGATGCTTGAAAGCTGGCGATTCCCTCTTGTCTTCTTTTTTGTTATAGGTTGTCAGCGCAGAAGTCCAAAGAAGGCAACGTTTTGTTTTCATTAAGTTGGCAGCGCAAAACTGTAGTTCTCAATAAAGAGAGCCTTAGTTTATCTATAGTGAGGGACTCAAGCTAGTGCAGGTTGGTCCCTTAATTGTCAGCATAGCTTTCAGTAAAATAGGGATTAGACCCTGACAAAATGATAAGATAACAACCCAAACTTGACTGTTTTCTCATGGCATGCTTGGCCATGCTCCGGGAGTTAGGCCAGCATTCCAAGGGCTTCTAACAATGCTATTTATCACATATTCTTCCTTCACTATTACACTACCGGTTTTCACCTCTATAAATATGATACAATCAGTTTTCCAGTTTTTCTTTTTCTTCCCGGGAAAGTTATGTATATTCTGTCTTCTGCTACCTAAATGCCTGCCTTCATCATTTTTATCTCTGAACTATATGAAATGACAATATGTTCTTCTAAGTTTCAGCATCAAGTTAATTACACATTGGTTATAAACTGTCTGTGCAATACATACATATGCCAAACACCAAACACCTGTGTTGTGAGAAAAGAATTCAGCAATCTGTTATGGGAATTGTTACTAATGATCCAGCAGCTCCTGCACCGAGACGCAGTGGCCGTCCAGTTCGGCCACCACCGCGATTTCATGACTTCGTCTGAGGATTCTTTTATATTACACTAATACAAACACTTTTATTACACCACACATACAACACACATAGGAGAAACATGTTTACAGTATACAATCATAGTTATAATCTTAGTTTATAATTAGTATAGTTATAATTAGTTTATTTGCTGGTGCTCTGGAATAGTTGATGGCTGTCCGGTTGCAACCGGTTGCCCATCTCCTCTCTCCCGTATATGTGTTTGCTGTCAGAAGGGTAAGGAATTAGTTTTGGATTCTGTTTCTCATCTGATCTCTCTCTCTCTCTCTCTGTCTTCTTCCCTTCTCTGTGCTCTTCCCTTCCTTGTTTGATTGTCTGTTAAGAAGCCAAATCTGTGGTAATCCACAGCTAGAGAAGAGTTACGGTATCAGAAGGTGCTCTCATTGAGACTAAACTGAAATGGCAGAGGGAATGACGACAAGATACCGGGCTCTTGAAGACTCTCTCGCTGGTATGGCTCAAGAACTGAGGGACGTCGTGGGTACCGTCCATCAACATGAAGGCCGCTTTGACACGCTTTCTACCGCCACCGAACACTTCCAACAATCTGTCACCGATGTACGACAGTCTGTCACCGATGTCCAACACACCCTCGCTGAAATGCGATAAACCCGCGCTCGCATAGAGCGACAGACCATACTCTCTTCAAACCTTCCATTATTACCCACACCCACTTCGTTTTCACCAAACCCGACTAAAACAGACCATTCACACGCCTGAGCAGCAAAAATGGCTCACCAAACTAATCGGGTATGATTTTGAGATAGAATACAAGCCCGGCAAGGAGAATTTACCAGCAGATGCTCTCTCACAACTCCCGGCTACTTCTTACCAGACCCTGCAAGCAAGCTCTAAACCTGTGCTAGCCTTGTTAGCAGCTCTTCGCAGATTTTTCATCACACACGGCCCTTCAGCAGAATTGCTGGCCTCCATTCAGAACCGGCCAGAAGAGTTTGAATACTATACAGTGAGGGATGGTCTCGTGTTATACAGAAACAGGCTCCTGGTACCCACGGACTCCGCCTTAACTGAACTAATCCTACGGGAGTTCCATGATTCACCCAGTGGAGGACATGCGGGAATTCAAAGAACTTACGCCCGAATCTCCACGAATTTCTATTGGCCGCGTATGCGCGAAGACATCCGAGATCACATTAAACGGTGTACCATCTATCAGCAAGTGAAGCCCATCAACACCAGCCCTCAAGGGCTGTTGCAGCCCCTGCCCATACCGGGCAAAATCTGGGACTCGCTATCAATGGATTTCATTTCCCATCTTCCCGTATCCGGAGGAAAAACTGTTGTCTTCGTGGTAATTGACCGATTATCCAAATATGCCCACTTTGCGGCCCTCGGCACTCACTTTAGTGCTGAGCAGTTGGCGGAGGTCTTCGTAAAGGAAGTCTGCCGGTTGCATGGACTGCCCAACGAGATTATATCGGACCGGGACCCTCTTTTCATGAGCAAATTCTGGAAGAAATTATTCAAATTGCAAGGTACAGCCCTGTTCCATAGCAGCGCCTATCATCCTCAATCCGATGGCCAAACTGAGGTTGTCAACCGATGTTTGGAGGATTATTTGCGGTGTTTCGCAGCTGAAAACACAGCCACCTGGGTGCAGTTCCTGCCCTGGGCCGAATGGAGTTACAATACGGCGTGGCACTCAGCCATCCAAATGATCCCGTTTGAAGCTGTGTACGGTAGATCGCCTCCAACCCTCGTCGATTATACTCAAGGCATATCATCCATTGCTGCTGTGGATGAGCTGCTCACAGCCAGAACCGGGCTGCTGAAACAGCTTCAAGAAAATCTTCGACGCGCTCAACTCCGCATGAAGAACCAGGCTGATGCCCATCGAACAGAAAAGGAGTTCAACGTGGGGGAATGGGTCTTTGTCAAATTAAAACCTTATCGGCAGACTTCACTCAAGCAGCGGCAGACTAATAAGCTTGCCAAGAGGTATTACGGCCCTTTTCAGATCACGGAACGTGTGGGAACAGTGGCGTACCGGTTGCAACTACCCAAGTATTCACGCATCCACAACGTGTTCCACGTGTCCCTGCTTAAGAAGAGTCATCATCACCCGGCCAGCTCTCCAGGAACTCTACCACCTGAGGCCTTGGGCTCCCAGCCGATTTTGTTCCCTTCACAGATTATTGGGTTCCATAATATCATGCAGCACGGTTGCACTATACCGCAGCTCCTCGTGCAGTGGCAGCACCAAGCTACAGAGGATGCCACTTGGGAGACAGCAGCCGAGTTCCTTTGGGATTTTCCAACCTTCAACCTTGAGGAGAAGGTGTTATTTGATGCAGGGGGGAATGTTACGAGAATTGTTACTGATGATCCAGCGGCTCCTGCACCGAGACGCAGTGGCCGTCCAGTTCGGCCACCACCACGATTTCATGACTTCGTCTGAGGATTCTTTTATATTACACTAATACAAACACTTTTATTACACCACACATACAACACACATAGGAGAAACATGTTTACAGTATACAATCATAGTTATAATCTTAGTTTATAATTAGTATAGTTATAATTAGTTTATTTGCTGGTGCTCTGGAATAGTTGATGGCTGTCCAGTTGCAACCGGTTGCCCATCTCCTCTCTCCCGTATATGAGTTTGCTGTCAGAAGGGTAAGGAATTAGTTTTGGATTCTGTTTCCCATCTGATCTCTCTCTCTCTCTGTCTTCTTTCCTTCTCTGTGCTCTTCCCTTCCTTGTTTGATTGTCTGTTAAGAAGCCAAATCTGTGGTAATCCACAGCTAGAGAAGAGTTACGGTATCACAATCCCACATGAAACAATTGTAAATATAATTTTTTTCTAGAAGTCAATTTTCTGTTTATTATGATAACGTGGTCAGCGACAAGGAACATTGAGAGCTAGATCTTATTTATAGTAGCTGCAGCCAATTGTAAATTCTGCAATGTGCAGGGGACTGTTTCTTTCAGTTTCCTAATTTGGTCATGTTAATTTTTCAATGTAGGGGGTCCAAAAGATCTCAAGTTCAAATCTACCCATACTAACTTAATCTAGCACCAGGGGGAAAAAAAAAGATTTCCTACTATGGGTTTGTTATTAGGATAAAGGATAATATTATAATTATACCTATATATTTCTATAAATATGTGTATTTAGTGCTCATTGAATATAAAGTATTTTCCCCCATTTCTCTCCCTTCTCTAATATTGTAACTATACACCTATATATTTCTATAAAAACAGCTATTTAGTGCTCATTAAATACGAAGCATTTTCTTTTATTTCTCTCCCTTTTTCTAGACACAACATGGTATAAGAGCCACGGACCCAAAACCCTAACCACACCACTGCCACTCGCTGCCAGTGCATCATCTCCTCTAAACGCCAATCACCTACGCATCTCCGAACACACCCACTTGCACATCACATAAGCTCCAAACCATTCATTGCTCTCCTTATTTTCTGAAATCAATAACATACCACACATCTAATCAAAAAACTAGCTATAACATGGTGGTCGACTTGGAGAGCTGCACCGAAGCCTGGAAGCCAAACCCCCCGTGTTGTTGCATGCGTCGCCACACCATTTCTCTACTGGTACGTATCACCTCTCCCTTGTTTCTGAGATCTATAACAAACTACTAGGTTAATCGAAAAACCGATTATACCATGATAATCGCCTTAAGGAGTTAGCCCGGAGACCATGGCCATCATCCTCGCCATTGCACGCGCAGCCAACCATAGGCACAAGTCCCAAGCATGGCCTAAAGACTAGCTCATGATTTACATGAGTCACTGCAATTTTGTTTCTCCAACTACTAGGAGACTAGTTATCCCTTTATCCCTAAGATGTTTTTTCACACCATTTTATCATACACTTGTTATATGTTTAAGACCTAAGAATAGGCTCATTTAACAATGATAGCAAAAAGTTACTTCATATTTATTAGGTATTGGCTGTTGTACTATGATCTTTGAGAATATAGGAGAACGCATATATATTGTTCATTTTGTGTTGTGAGTGTTCTCTTGTGGATGTCTTCTTCTACAAACCGTTCTAGGTCTCTTGTTGATACCACAACTAGTGACATGATATCTATCCTATCTCCTAGTTTTTTAAGCACCCCCACTATTACCACAACAAAACTATATAGCAATAACTATTCATATTGGGCAACTGCCGTTGAAATTCAGTTTATTGGTCAATGTCAGAAGATCCCCTCTTCATTGCACTTGTTGATGGCTTTTCTCCTACAAATAGCAAATTGTGGGTGCGTATTGATGCCCAATTGTTAAGTTTGTTATAACAGTTTATCGATAATGAATTGCAAGATCTATTCCAGGTTTGTCGATTATGTCATTCTATATGGTCCACCACCCAAATTTGTGTACTAGTGATGTCACTCGATTTATGACGTGGTTAATGATTTGAGTCGGGTACAATATAACAATCATGGCTTGACAGGATTGCTTAGGCAGGTTAGGCAATTGACGACTAAGTTCAATGAGAACTTTTCATTGAGCAAAGACATTCGTACCTTGCAAACACACATGAGCAGCTATTTATTTTTCATATAAGATGAGCTCTTCCTTCTGAGTATGAGCCCATCCATAGCCAAAATTTGTGCAGTCCCATACTTCTTACCCTCGTTGAAGCATTCTCTCATATTATGCATGCCAATCCTCATTCTAATGCAATACAATCTCCTGTCGACCATTCAGCTCTTATGACACATTCTATGGATCACAATGAGATTCTTAGCTAGGACATAGTGGAGGTCATGGTGATAGAGGATGACTTAGTGGTAAGGGATATGATGGTCATACCACTCGGTGTTCTTAATTGTAACTAGTTAGGTCACGTACGTGACACTTACTGCACACTACATGGTCGAGCACCTCGTGCAGCAAATACAATCCAATTTGATACTATGGAGATCAGCTCCCCACCCCAACCCCCATTATCTACACCTTTTATTCATGTATTCAAGGAAGAGTATAATAAGATCCTACAATTTCAAGCTGCTCAGCAATCTACTCATTCGGTTGCACCACCCATTGCCTTCCTTGTCCACACAAGCCATGGATCCTCGATTGCATGTTTATCGTAGACTACGGCACATCAAAGCCCATAAGTGTAACTCCGGTGCCACCAATCACATGAGTGGTACTGTAATACTATTTTTCCAAATCTGTCACTTAAATACCTTAATGTCACGATTGTAGATGGATTTTCTACCTTTGTAAGTGGAATTGGGTTTATTTGTCCGACTTCTTTGATCTGTTTACAATCTATTATTTATCTCTCCAAATTTCCATTTAATATGGTATCTATTAATAAATCAACCAAACTATTTAACTGTTCTATAACTTTTTCTCCTAATCTATTGCTGCTTAAGATCTGAGGATGTGTAGGAAGATTGGTTCCAAACATGAATTCCAAGGTTTATACCATTTAAACATTGACGTTCCTACAACTTGTACAGCTCCATCCACACAAAAGCAAATACATGGTCATCATGTCATCCATCTTTACCTTTACTAAAGAAGATGATTATGAGTCGTGGTCATATTTCTGAAATTTTATATCAGTTCTGCTAGTTAGGAAAGTAAAGTCATAGTCCTTTTATGAGTTGTGTCAATTAATGGGCTTTTGCCCCATTCATGTTAATCCATTTTGATGTTTGGATCCTAGTAATATTCTCTCCAAAACTGGCTGTCATTATTTTGTCACATTTATTGACTACTACTTTCAAATGACATAGATTTATTTAATGAAAAATCATTCAAAATTGTTTTCTATTTTTTCTGCTTTATATGTTAAGATAATGCCAAATAATATTTTTTTTACCCCATTTTGGCCCTTTATGCCTATATAAAGTCTCATCCACCAATTTTTTGCTCTCACACTCCACAATAAAATGGGTCATTGAGAGAAAGACTCGATACCTTATCAAAGCTACTCATGAATTACTCCATATGCATGCCCCATTGACATTTTTGGATGATGCATTCTTTATTGCCTGTTATCTAATTAATCACATGCCTTCATTTGTACTCCACAACCAAATTCTATTTTCTACTCTTTTCCCTTGTGATCTCTCTACTCATTACCTCTGTGCGTCTTTGGATATGCATGCTTCCTCCATATATCTTTGGATATATATGCTTCGTTCATAATCTCTCTCTCGGTCATGACAAATTAGCTCCACGTTCTTTCAAATGTATTTTTTTCTTAGGTATCCCAAACACCAGAAGGGGAATCGATGTTATTCTTCTTAGTTATACAAATTCTTTATCTCTACAAATTTGACATTCTTTGAGTTTGTCCCCTTCTTTACTTCTCCTTCATATTCTTTTAATTCTGTGGCTAAGGCTCTTCCTCTTCCCATTCATCCATTTCCTCCTTCTGATTCCCCTAGCCCAGCTACTACTCTAGAAGCTACATCTGGGTTTAAACATGTAGAGAGCTCCTCCCAACTAAACAAACCAAATGTATATATGTATGTATGAAGCCCTCTATTTCCTTCACAAGACATGCCAAAACCAATCAACTCACTTCCTCTGGATCCTTCATCAGCACATCATCCATCAGATTTGGACCTCCTGATTATACAACATAAAAGTACTCGTCGTTGTATATCTTCACATTTTCTTTCCAATGTCATCTCCTATAATTCCTTGTCACCCACATTTTCTTCATTTATTACTTCTTTATCTTCTGTCTCTATACCTAAATCTATTAGTTAAGCCCTTATGCATTTTGGGTGGTGTACAGCTATACTCGATGAAATGTCTACATTGCATTCTAATAGTTCATGAAATTTAGATTCTATTCCTCTCAGCAAGTCTACCATAAATTGTTGGTAGATCTACACTGTAAAACTTTACCCCATGGAATTGTTTATCGCCTTAATATCCAAGGGCTATACCCAAGTTTTATGGGCTTGATTATGAGGATACCTTTTCTCTATTGGTTGCTAAGATGTCTTTAGTTTAAATCTTTTTAGCACTTGCTACTATTTAGTATTGGCCCTAGTATCAATTGGATATTAAAAATGCCTTTTTGAATGGTGACTTGTTGGAGGAAGTTTATATGGAGACCCCACCTAGGTTCATTGCTCAAGGGGAGTGATCAAGGTGTGTCTCCTTAAAAAGTCTTTGCATGACTTAAAACAATCTCCTCACGCATGATTTGGCCATTTTAGTATGGTTTTACAATTTAGGTTGGAACAATGTGGTGGTAACCATTCAATTTTTTTATCAACAATCGTCGACAGGAAAGCATCTATGTCTAATTATGAATGATATAATTATCACTAGAGATGATGTAAAAGGAATAAGGGAGTTAAAACCTTTTTTACAACAACAATTTTAGACAAAAGAATTGGGCTATTGAGCTATTTTTTAGGGATTGAAGTTGCAAAGTCAAAATAGGAGTATTTATTTCTTAACGTAAATATGCTCATGATATCTTAAGTAAAGTAGGTATGCTAGGCTCGTGACCATGCAACTTGCCAATGGATCCCAATATCAAGATGCAACCTGATGAGGGAAACCTAATACTAAATCCATGATGATATAAAAAATTGGAACTTAACTATCTCACAATATCTTGCCTAGATATTTCCTTTGCAATAAATGACACCTTAAGTAAAGTAGGTATGTTAGGCTCTCGACCATGTGACTTGCTAATGGATCCTAATATCAAGATACAATCTGATGAAGGAAACCTGATACTAAATCTAGAAGGGTATAGAAAATTGAAACTTAACTATCTCACAATATCTCGCCTGAATATTTCCTTTACAATAAATGTAGTGCATTAATTCTTAGACTCTCCACGGCAAGCCATTTGGGAGATATCATGCATGTTCTTCAATACATCAAACAAGCTCCTGGAAATGGATTACTTTACAGTAATAGATTATAGGTTATTCAGATGCTGATTGGGTAGGATCTTCAATTAACCATTGCTCTACTTCCGGGCAAGGTGTATTCATAGGTTGTGGTATTACATTCTAGTATAGAATTTGAGTACTACTTGTGGCACTATTTGTAAGTTGGTATAGATAAAAAGAGTTTTCACGGAGTTTAGATTGGAATGTTCTATACCAATGCAACTAATATTTGATAATAAAGCTGCCTTGCACATCATCTTAAACCTTATATTTCATGAGTTAAGAATATCGAAATTAATTGCTATTTTATGGTAGAAAAACTGTTGACAAAAGAGATAGCCACCTTGAATATTAGTTCAAGCGATTGACTAGCTGATTTATTTACTAAATTCTTTAGAAGTCGTAGAGTTGAATACATTTGTAACATGTATGGCACAGATGATATATATGCACCAGATTGAGAGGGTGTATTATCAAGAAAAAGGATAATAACATAATTAGGCTTATATAATTCTATAAATATAGGTGTTTAGTACTCATTGAGTACGAAGCATTTTCCTCTATTTTCTCTCCATTCTCTATACTTAGCAAAGTTAATATGGGCCTTGTTTCTTTCCTTATGTGGTTAGATCTAGCATAAAATTTGTTTAAGAATCCTAATGGTATATTATATAGATACTTTTCGTGACTTACAAGAAGCAAACAACCTAGCTTCCCCCTCCCCCTTCGCCGAGTGCTGCTGATATAGTCAATTTGGTTAATGCTCTGAGAACAGAAATCAAGTCTTTCTTTTTCTTTAGTTTTTGTTGAGGAGCATTTAATTTGATCACTCCCACATACCACAGATAAATAAGATTATATCCAACGGTAAGCAAATGGCGGGAATAACAAAGCAAAAATTTTAAAAGGAGCAAGAAATACTGATGTAAGGGTTCATTATTCGTTATTTCTGGATCTTTTCAGTGCATTCACTTACAATAAGAAATAACTACCACCATTTAGTGCAACACATTCATTTTTTTTTTTTTTTGGCATTTTTCCTTTCTCTCCTTGGTCTCTTGTTCTATCGTATTCCTAATAACTTATACAATTAGGTATTAATCATAACTTATACAGCCTTGGAAGGTACCCATTCAAGGGCATGAACAAGCATTTTGCAACCAACATAGGGAATTGGATTAAGATCTACTTCCCCTTATTGTCCTAAGCAAGGGAGAAGGATTAAAAACTTGTGTGAAGGAAAGGTTGTCAACGTTGTTGACCATAAATCCAATATTTGTGGAAGAGAATATTGACTGTCCTTAAAAAATTGCTTAGTCTGGCCCATTCCTCAACAGACATTTTTATAAGATCTCTATCTACTAAAATTTTGACTTCTAGTTCCAATGAACTAATAATATATCATCATGGCATTCAAAGTCATATGCAATAATGGGATCCTAAACTAAGCTTTGGTTAAACCCTAGAAATCCTAATGCCATTATACATAAAAATTTGATTCGTCCGTTTAGTAGGCAAGCAGAGAAGGATGTTTCTGACCCATCTTCTAAGAATATTGCTAATAAAAATGTATACCAGTCAAATGATGTTTCGAAGAATTATCATTATTTCATTTTGAGAAGTGATCCCTTGTCCAGGATTAGAAAATGTGTTATATGAAGACTCCAAGATCAAGTAGAAGATGTTTCTTTCTATTCCTCGTACGCCACCTTATTAAAATAGTTGCATTTTCAGTTTATTTTATGAACTGAATTTCGGCAAACATCTTTAATAGTTTTCTTGTAAACCATTCAACTGTAGGTGCGATCCAATTTTGTACGTGATTCTAAGAAACTACATTACTATTATTTGTTCCTTGTATTTCAAAATTAACCCAAGTCAATTTTTTGGTCACCTCAAAAGGAAACCCTCCACATCATACATATTTATTCCTCTCTCTTTTTAATGCAACCGTGTACCAAAAAATAATCATCATAACACAGAGAAAATTTTAACATCATAATCTCTCATCATAACTAAACCCCTCCACATCATACATATTTATTCCTCTCTCTTTTTAATGCAACCGTGTACCAAAAAATAATCATCATAACACAAAGGAAATTTTAACATCATAATTTGTCATCATAACCCCCCCCCTCCCCCCGCCGGAAAAAAAAAATAAGCTTATATCCTTTGTGATCCTTGACAATTTGGCATTCAATCACCTACTAAAATTTTGTCACCTATCTTTCATCAAACTAAGCATATCTTCGCAAAATTGTTATTTCCTATTTTATGATTACACTCCTTGAAAAGCATAGTCACTATTAACTATTTTTATCTGTTTGCCTAGAAGAAACTTAATTTTTTGACCTATCTCCTACCTTTTGAAGAGAAGTCAGGCAGTCATAGCATGTTTGCTTCATATTAATTCTTCATAACAAGGGGAAGGCTGCATATTTAACCGTCACTAGAGCCTGTATTATTTTGGACCCTGCCCTAGAGCCCATCATACAGGCCACCTCGTTCACTGGGCAATCCTTTGTCTCCTACCCTTTCACCATTTGCAATCCCATCTCTTATATTATTATCAACAATAACACTTACAAATACTTATCCTTCCATGCGCATCGAACAGTATACCCTGCGTTTCTGAATTTCTCAAGATTTTTGTTGCACCAATTTAATGCAGTCAAATTACATTGATCTACCTATGGCCGTATCAACTTTATTCTTTTTGCCAAACATCCGAAAACAAAAGAAAAAGAATAAAAATTTTAAGAGTATGGAACACCTGATGATGGTACATGGTTGCAGATTCAAGGAATTTCCTGTAAGCACGAACTGCCTTATTTGTGTAAGGCTTCAAAGCAACCTGTGCTTTTTCCACGTGGGGCTTTGCCACAGTGGCAACCTGATCCACATATGGCCTACTGAATCTCTTAACTTCCTGCAACCACATGAGTCATATCTTAAGACACCAATCAGTTAATCATGACAAAAAGAACACTGGACAGATTGATACCTGATAATATGGGTCTGCCACTTCCTGCATTTTAATAATGTGTGGTTTTATAGCACTCTTAGATGCCTCATATACCTTTGCAGTTCTGGTACTTAGTGACTGAATATGTGGTTCAACATATTCTGTAATCATTACCCAGTTCTCCTTCATAGCTGGAATCAATCTCTTCACAGAAAAGACATGTTGTAAGATAAAAACCAGAGTACCAAATATATGCTGAGTAATAGAGAACTACTTGATTTGAAGAAATCGGACTAAATAAAATTCATGCAACCTCCGGGTACAAGATTACTTCAAAAACAGGTCAACATTCAAACCTGTCAAGAGAAGGTCACCAGGCAACACATATCACATTTATCAAGTCCATGAGACTTTGGATCTCCAACAATAAATTTTAATTTATTTAGAAGAAGCAATCAGCAGATATCATTTGAAATGATCTGAATTACAAGAAGAATACTACATAGTTGAACTTGATGATAAACAATATGTAAACAGGGCTCACAGTTCGGACTGTTTCAATATGAGGTTTAGACCATTTTTCCGATTGAGCCTTCATCTCCAGCATCTGGAATAAAATTTGAACATGAACCACGTCAGTTAATAAGTTCCAAGAAAAATGTCAGTCAGGCAACCAAAAAGAAACCAATGTAAGAATCACAAAACAAATACATCATTACAATAGGCAGGCAACACAACAGGGAATAAATAGCTTTGATACAACTTTAAACCTTACTTGCTGAGTGATTTTTTCCATAACAGGTTTTCCATGCTCATTCCATTTAGTCACTACAAAAGACTGCAGCAAGCAACATGAACAAAACCCAAGAGAAACTTTGAGTAAAAGAAAAACTAGACAATTCGCTCATTTAAGGAAATACTACACTCTTCACCCATTTACCTGACAGTGACTGACATGATCTGCAAGCCAAGGAGGAAGCCATGCACCATAAACCTAGCCATGGATCAAAATTCAAAATGTATTATCCAAGCAATAAACAATTGCAAAAATACTTGAAATCTAAACCAAACTCAAAAATTCACTGATAGTGCATCATGTAGTTGTAACAATACAGATCCATTTATATTATCCTCTCCTTTTTCTGTTTTATTCATCATCTGGAGAAGCATCTTGGGAGGAAAATAAATTCAAACATTATCAAGAAAAAGGGTGACCTAGTGTACAAGGCTCCCATATTATAGAGTTCAGGGAAGGTCAAATATATGTAACCTTACTCCTACATATAGAAAAGTTGTTTCCGTAGTTTAAAATCGCCACCTCTAGGTCATAATAAAGCAACATTGCCATTACGCCAATACTCTCTCCAGATTATAATAGAGGTACTATTATGCCAATACTAGCCAACATAATGAAGCAGCACTTGAAAAATAAATTCAGATCAAGAGGCTAATATAGTTAACAGCAGCCATAACACAACTAACAACATATAAGTAAATCAAGAAAGTAATCTAGAAGAACCACAGGTTTGTCAGCAGCATTCTAAACAAGGAAAGCATAACAAGTCCCATGCAATGACAAATTAATGACTCGCCCTTCAACTTTTAAAGCAAATGTCCCATGAACACATTAACCTTCATACTAGGTAATTCTATGCATATATACAATCTCTAAAATCTTTTTCTTCAATGTCATTCATACCTTTACAGGCAATGGCAAAACTTGGGAAGAATAATCGGGGAGGACATCATGAAACATATTGCTATCAACTTGTCTCTGTACTTGCAGAACTAGACAATACCATTTGTGTTTCAAGAGATGAGGCTGCTATTTACTTTCCACTTTAAACTACCCACAAATGACACTCTTCTTCAAACGATTGATTTGGCTATCAGCTCCAGAATATTATTGTTAGGCAGGAGGCAGTGTCAACAGAAAAAGTGTGGTCAAAATAAATGCTCGCTAAAAAAATAATGCTCTGCTTTATCGTTCAAAAAGGTTTAAAAATCAAATTGTTGTTCTTAATTGGTTTTTTAAAACATAATCGATTCCCCCTCCGAAGAGAGAGGGAAAGGGAGAATAAAAGAAGACAAAAAGTAATGTGGAGATATATGCACACATATATATAGAAGAGAGAATATTCAAAGAAAATGAGAAGAAAAAGGAGAATATAATGCCACTAAAGAAAGATGCACAAGTTGGAAAAAGAAGTAGTTTCCAGTGAAATTAACTCAGCAAGGTACTTCAAAACGCATTCAAAGCTTATTTGTCACCAACAAGTAGCAGCATCCCTCCACTTAATCATGCATCCTAGCACATCACTTTCGCACAAGTCATCACATGAAAGTGGATTAGGAAAAAGAAATTTTACTTTTCAATGACAAAAGAATATAAAAGAAAAGAAGAGGAACATTAAAATGAGGAAATAGCCCAATGTAAATTGAATCACAACAAATGGAAAAGGAGAAACAAAGGGAAAATTTTTCCAATCTCTCAATAATTCCTTTACAATATGGATGAAGGCTCAAGAAAATATTTACAGACTAACCCCTCTAACTATCTACTAATAGCCTTAATAGTACTCTAACAGTGCGTTTGGTTACTAGAATGGAATAAAATAGAAATAGAATAGTTATTCCCAAGAAATAAAATAAGATGGGAATAGAGTTGAAATTGTTATTCCCATATTTCGTTGTTGTAATAGAATAAGTTGAAAATTAGTATTCCAATATTTGGTTTATAAAATAGTATGAGCAATAAGGTAAAAATTTATTATAATGACTTTTTTACCCTTATTTAATGAAAAAGATATTTTTTTTTCCATANTCCTTCGAAAATATTTATTACTTATCAAAATGCAATCAAATAACAGAATAAATATTCCCAAAAAAATAATGTGTAAATAGAAATTCTATTCCCACCAACCAAACGTGGAATAACTGATTCAGTCAGTGCTCCTGCAGTCGTTGAAGTTGTTATTATGAAGATTTGTTCAGTGTGACTGCTATTGTGCTCTGCTTTTGCAGTCCGAATGTCGCATGACAAAATACAAGACAAAAGATATGAATGTTGAGATCTAGGCATGCAGGAGAAGGGAAAGGGTTATGGAATGAATAGCAAACCACCAAACTCTCAAGCTTTACTTGATATATAGAGATTAAGGCCTAGGCTCTATACTCTTGAATTTTTTTTTTTTTTTTCAAAATAGTGAAAATATTATGGAGTGCTGAAATTTTAAGATGTGCTAAAAATTTAAGAAAAATGTTCTTTTATGCTGAAATTTCAAGATATGCGTTAAGAATAAAGATTATTATATTGAATTGAATTAATAATGTTACAAAGGACAAAAACATGAGTTTGTACACTACATAAACCTAAATAAGGAAAGCATATCAAAAAATACCTACCCATTATCAACCAGGATTTTAGTTTAAATATCGGGATATAATCTAGAGAGAATTGAAAAATAATCTCAATAAATTTAAAACATAATATTCTTAAACCATGTGTTAAACCAAATAAGGCTAGAATTTTAAGACGTGCCAAAATTTTATCAAGATATGATATAATGTCAGTTGTTGATGCAAGAGAAAAAATGCAATTGTTTGCCCTACTGTAGAATAGAGAGTGAACAAAAATCTGCCAACCAATGATAAATTCTAAGTGGAATAGTGAAGGATAGATGTCCTAGATAATGAGAGAAAAGATATCATTGAATACTCATTTGTTCTGAACTAGTCACAGACTAATTTAATAAAGACCACAATAAATATGCACGTGAGAATATTAACCAATCGTACCTTCATCAGCTCTTTGGAACTAGATGTGGCCTCAAACTGTGCTTTCATCAACTCTGCCTACATTGAGGATCATTACAAAAATAATAACAAGAAAATTAAGGACTAGAACCATTAAAATCCAAGCACCCATAAAGCCATCCAAGGGCACTTCTTACATACTTCAGCTACTTGGAGAGCACGCTCAGTTTTATGAATTTTGACCTTCTGTTCATCATTGATCTTCTGGAGCTGCAATAATTAGGCATACAACAAAAAAGGAAGAAAAGAACTTTGTTAATTCAAGATCCCTAAACAACAAAAGATAATAGCAGGATAGCATCAACTATATTGAAAATGAAGTGATAACCAAAAATTACAGCACAAACAAAGAGCACATCAACAGGAATCCAACGGCAAGCCAATTCCTGAGCTCACTCCACTAATCATAGATGGGAACTATGGCAGAAGTCTAGCTTCATTCAGACAAACACACGAGCAGAAGCACAAGCAACTAATTAAAAATTCAATCACAAATAAAAAGTACATCAACAAGAATTCATCAGGAAGCAAGCTATTAGTCCTCTCCTCTAATAATGGCAACCAACTATAGTAGCAGTAGTATAACTTTTTGGAACTGCTGAATTTGCTTTCCTTGAACCCAAGATCAACTTTAGTATGAACTTCCATAGACTGAAATTTTTGCCTATTATTCTCAGTAAGGAGAAATAGAGGACAATCTCGATCATGGCAAGGAAGATGAGGGAAGAAGATGAAGGCTCTCTTGATTTGGTTAGAGGCAAAGGATGCTCCACATATATGATATCCACACAAGTATATCGCCTCGAAATCAATTGAATCTCCATTGATCTATCTAAAAGAGGAAAAGGGAAAACCCTAGAGGAGAAGACCGCTATTAAGCCTTAATGTCTTAGCAATAAAGGAACCCTAGAATTCCATTTATCAACCTGCAAAATAAAGGGGCAGCCAGACATTTATTTTTCCCCATGGTTGGCCAGATGAGGGCAAGGGAGTGCCAGCCCTTGGTCAGCTACAACTTGGGAAGGCCAGCTCTTAGGGGCCCTTTCTTGGTCCAGCTAAGAGATGGGCATAGGACCCATGAGACAATAACCCACCAAGGAGGCCCCACAATAGGTTATGTCAAATCTAAAATTCCTAGCATCTCTGCTCCTCAACCTTCTTTATGGTTTTCTAATATCCATAATGTCATTGCTCTTATCTCAGGCTTTCCTCAGGCATTAATGAGTCCAAATGCTCATATGTATGTTTACATCAAGCCAGTAGAAAGTAAAAGGTTGAATCTCATCCAACAAATTAGAACTTCTAATCACAGTTGAATTAAACTCTTTCAATTCCCCCTAACGATTAATTATTCCTTATGGCTAGCTATGAGCTTCTACAAACCATGAATGACACATAGAAGTACATCATAGCTATCCAGATGATGTGAAATAATGATTAACTAACTAAACATGTCCATAAAATTTATCGTGCAATACAATCCTTCCATTATACAATGCCACAAACAAACCTTAGGGTATAAAAACAAAAGCCCTAAATCCTTTGTCCCTATGTATCCAAACTTCATATAGAATTGGAGTCATGACGTAACGATAAAATTATAATTATGTAACCTGATAGTCACATGTTCAAGTTATGCACATAGCCACTTGTATAATACAAAGTAAGACCAATAATAAACCAAAAGTGGTCTGGTTTTTTTTCTAAACTCCATGTATAATGGGAGTTTCATGTACTAGGCTTCCTTCTATTCTTACTTCAAATATATATTTCAGTTAATGGAGTCAGAAGTTCCGTTTGGATTCACATCCCACTGGGCTAATGATTCCTAGCATTATAACAATCAATCACAGAGGACATCATCTCTTTTTTACTAGGAGTGATAACTACTTTCTTGATTACTCACCCACCTCTATGATTCTCCTCGTTGAACTAGTTGATTAACACCATGCATTTAATATTTCAACTATTGAATGCATATCAGCATTATCATACTATAATGATCCACATAATATGTTATGATGTCTTAAGTCTAAAGATCAATTGCATGGCTCTTACATGAGGACTTTCCTTTAACATGCAAGCAAAACTCTATACAATTATTCCTTGGCTGAGTTCACATTTAGTGACACTTTTATTTTTTTTTTTGGCAAGTACACATTTAGTGACTCAGTCTCTAATAAACACATGCAGATTTGGCAAAGTTTCAACTACTCTAGTAACTATGAGCTCAACAACATCCCTGATGAAGATCACTAATAGTTACTCAGTCAAATCCACATTTAGTGGCTCAGACCCAAATAAGCACATGCATATTTGGCATAGTTTCAACTACACTAGTGACCCTGAGCTCATCAATATCCCTAAATGCAGATCACTAGTATCCAACTTTAGTGATCTTATGACTAGGTATATTTAACAGCAGATCAGACAAGCAACTTTGAGCTCAAAATCATGATCTCTTCATGTTTTTAATGAAGAGATCATGTTTTTAATTTTATCGCTTGTGTTCAAGGGAATTTACCATTCAAGAGTATAAAATTCACATAATCCATGATAAAGATAGAGGCCATAAATGTAACAGTTGTAATCACTGAATAAGAATGTATTACACATATTTACCCACCACATCCAATGCTTTTGTTTGTATGGCATACTACTAACACTCTCTATTCGCCATGGAGGGGAACTAAGGCATTAATCTAACTTTTTTTTGTGGCAATAATTCGCACATTGAAACAAACACAAGCAATTAAAAATTCAAGCACAAACAAAAAGGACGTCAACAAGAATCCAACAGGAAGCTACTTAGTCCTCTCCACTAATTATGGCCGGGATCTATAGCAGTACTCTAACCCTCTTAATGACACAGAGATACACATACACATACACAGACACACTTTGGAAAGAGAGGTGTAGAGGGAGCGATATGGGGAAGGAACTATCAATAAGAAATATAAGTAAATTAAGCCTAGTGGAAAGGGGGAACCTCCACTTCACAACCGCATTCACAAAAGATAACAAATACCATTAGAAGATTCTTTCATGAAATTAAGACAACACACTCCATACTGAAGCTCATGCTGTCAGATATTTTGAAGAAAAAACATTACATTTTCTACTTTTAAATTCAGCTCCTCAATTTTATTCTCAGCTTCTTTTGTACGGGCTTCCAAGACTGACTTTTTCTTGTTTTGTGCTTCAATTTCATTCTTCAGCAAATCAACCTGCCCAAATACAAGCATTTAATACCAAAAATAGTGTGTGTATAGCAAATAATAATTAGTAGTGTATTCCTGAATAGCTAGCCTGCATCTGTAGTTCACCAGCACGAGCATGAGCCTTCCCTGCCTTCTCTTCTACATCTGATGTTCCTTTTTTCTAAGACAACATTTCATGGATATGTCATTTCAATAGACATTCAGAAAGAAAATGTACCTCATGACCATGATCACAGGGTAGAGAGTCCAAAAAAGGATAAAGCAAAGATGCTCTTATCCCAACAATTAGCAAAATTATAACAGTTAATCAATCTAATAATAGAAAACTAATGCCAAACCTGAAGGAGCTCTATCTCATTCTGCAACAAAGCAACATTCTCAGACTTCTCTTGAATAACTTCTTCCAACTGTGCTATATTCTCATCCTTACTTCTTAAACTTTTGTTGCTCTGATCAATGCGATTTTCTACCATGTCAAATGCAAAGAAAATTAAGAACCCGGTTAAATCTAACATCAATGATGTCTGATTTAACTCAAAAACTCTGCTCAAAAGAGAGAGCTCCAAATATAGCCCCGGTTTTATTCAGAATAATGAAATGCAATTTTCAACAAGTTGCTATTGTACTGAATTCCTCCTATATCACTATTGAAATGTAAGGCGAAGGAACCATGGATGAAAATATTGGTATCAAATTTGGTCACAGCCGTATCGGGTGTATAGTATTAGACGCAAAAAGAATTGTTTTGGAATAAAAACACAAGGGCAAATATAAATAAAAAAAATATCAAATATATCGGCCGATTATTTGAATATCGGCATTTATATTGCAATATAGCGTTGATATAGCAACACATTATAATTCAGTCATGGTATCGGAAAATCACGGTATAGGAGGTCTCAATACCGATATTTTACCACGTGGAGTAAACTAAAAATAATGCTTACCAGGTTTAATGCTCATTTCAGCAATGCATTTGTGCTGTGACGAGGCAGGATACCTTACGATTAAAGTGTAATGTTATGTGATAAGAATCGAGTGAGCAAGGTGATGACATTATTTTTTATAGTTCAAGTGATTTATGCTCAACCCTAACATTTTTCTTGGGAAATTGATAACTATCTTTGAAAAGCCATAGTAAACATGTGCAGTCAGCAACACAGCCATTAGTCCCAATAAGAAGCCGATACGGTTAACGTGTCTCATTTACTCTGATAAATCACAGCGTGCTAATGTGTGATAGATAGAGTACTCTGATGCCTATTCAGTGAAAGCGGAAAATTTAGAACTTGATATATTCTCGAATCAACACTGCAAAATCGTAGGTTAAATAAACACTATCAGTCTATCCAGTAGGTCTCTAGCTAGCTAAACTAGTTCAGAGAGTTCACCTATTTCCATTCAACACTAATTACCTATAAATAAAAAAATTTTAATCGATTAAAACTCAGAAAGCTCCTTCCCATAACCCATGCCGCGAAACTCGCTTCCAAAGGGGAAAAAACTTCTAATTTCGTGCAAATTCGCTATTTCAGCACATAGAACTCCTACTCATTCCAATATTGTCGGAAAGAAAATCAACCACGAAAAAGGAGAATTTTATAGACCAATTATATACAGTCGGAATTTTCCCTTAAAACAACTGCTCCACTTCAGAAGTACATGTTCATCCTACTTTTGTTAATCTCTTTCATTAGCAGTCATTTGCTATTTATCTTACTTGTGCATAATCTAGCATAAGCATTAAGAAAGCCAGAAACAAACGAAGAAAAAAAGAAAATTTCCAGAACCAAATAGGACAAGAAGAGAGAGAGAGACACCGAGAAGTTGGATCTTGGACTTAAGCTGTTCTACTTCGATCTGAGTAGCCGAAGCATCAAAGCCATACGATCGATTTTCTTCAACGACCTGAATCTCCACAATCTCCTCTGCTCTACCAGTAGAAGAAATTAGGACAAAAAGCAGCACACATAATACCAAGAACTTTGAGGCCGCCATCGAAATTGCAAAGCGACAAAGTTCCAAAAAGAAAAACCCAGCGAAGTCTCTATATGTTTGGAATCAGAAGATCCGTTCTATTTTTTGGTAGAATCAATGAAAGTTTCTGAAAGCTTAAAAAAATAGTCCCCTTTTCTCGGTCGTTTCCAATGCATAAGCCATCATGTCCTGTCAGGAAGTTCACGGAGGGGAGATTTAGATTCGATTCAGGGTATTAAAAATCAAAAGGCAAAAGAAAAGAACATAGACGCGTGTCAGCTGAGGAGGACCGGTTGCGACTGAGCTGAATCCGCAGAAGTGGACGCCGTTCGTGATCGGAAAATATTATTTGTTTTTGTTGGGGAAAATGAATGGGCTATAATTACAGGTATTGTGAGGCGTCTGTGCTTTCTTTCTCAGAATGTTACGTTGGAATATTTCACTTTTGTTAACTGCTTACTTTGCCTAAAATAAATTTAAGCTGACCCAACTGGTAATCCTGTTCAAGGGTAGACGACCAATTTTTTCTCCATAGGCTACGTCAACGAAATAAATTTTTACCATTGTCATGAATATGAGATTTATATGTGTAAGGACACTTATTCATTTTGAGGGTTTTATTATGATTCTAAAATTTGAAAAGTATTATTTATGAAAACTTGACTTCCAAATATTTTCATATCATATGATAAATATTAATTTATATTTTGAAAAT
>JAODPA010133804.1:0-16563 GCA_025585075.1 Nepenthes mirabilis
ATTCAAAGTATAGGATAAAATCTTTATTATTAAAAATAAATAAAGAAATAAATAGTGGAATTACTCTAAGGACTCGAAGTTTTGGCTAATAGAGAGAATAGTAGGATTCATCTGCTTCTTTCGTTAATAATGAATTTCTCAGGGATACCAGAGCAAAATAAATGTTTTCAGGATAGACCCCCCACTGACCCCCTCCATCCATACAGCACACGCTCTCTCTCTCTCTCTCCTCAAAGGCTTCCCAGCAGCGTCAGCAATGGAAATAGCCGCTGACTGTTGATTCCACCGGCTTCTGAAGAAATTCCAGCGAATTCTCAAGACACGAAAATCTGACAATTGCGTGAAGAACAACATCATGCTCTCAAAATCTTTCTCTGACAGAATTTCTCCCGTTCTTCCGACATTAGCATCTTCGTCTTTTTCCCGCAGAGTTTCGATGGCACTCTCTCGACCTTTTTCGCCAGTCCTGCCGCCTTTGTTACCTCCTCCGAAAGTCAAAACCTCGTCTTGTGCAACGAGTGGTGCCTCTAGAGGCTGCAACTCTAGGTGTTTTCTGCTTAACTTTCAGCGCAATGTAAGTGATTTCCTTCTTATCTTTTGAGTAATTGAGTTTTTGGTTCCTTGTCTTTAGTTGGAAGATGGCGAATTAATGTTCATGGATAATGTAATATTTGATTGTGTGTTGCTTGCTTTAATCTGGTGGTAAGCCTATACTGTCTAATCTTAATCATTTGGTCTAGTGAAGAATTGAGAGATAAAGGGGAGATTTCTTTAGATGGTAAGAGCCGAAGTAACAAAAATGCAGTTGCAAAGAGCAAAGGATAGAACACGTCAGAGTTTCCATCATATGCTGATGTTGAGACGAGGCAATTAATCTTCGGACCTTGGACACAGTAATTTATGGCATATAGTGTTGAAGTTGTCCACTGAAGTCGTAAGTTAACACGGGTTTGGTTAGGTGTGATTTGCTAAACAGTTGTTTTGTGTTCTATCTTTCGGTTAAAATGAAAGCATGCAGTCTGATTGTATTGGCCATAAGGATTTATGATTATACGATTAAATTGGAGACAAAATCTTGTTTGTACTAGGTTGTTGAGAATTTTTATCCTTCCATTGGTAGAGGAAGATATGTTGTTGATCTTCCATTAATTATATGAGGAGAGCTTTTCTTGGAGAGTTTTAAAAACCTGCGTTCATTGTGTTTTAGTTGAGAACCTCAAGGGCATCAAGAATATTCCACTCACCTGCTCCCATAAGGTTATTCCTTTCTTCCCTTTGAGGCTCCTTTTCTCACCTTTGCAGTTTTCTATCAATGGTGAGAACCAAGAAAGCTCTAGAAACCTTTGTTAATGATCTGGGTGTACACTGCTATGAATCTTCATTCATAGTAGACTACGTCCTTAGACTTGGGACACTGTAACATTCCGGCTCCCATTGATGTTGAAAAACTAGGGATCCTCTAAATACAATTCGTTTAAACCATTTGTAAATAGTGGAAGTAAATGATGTACGAATATACAATACACGTAAAGTATATATTCTCCAGTAAACAAAAGATTTTAACAAAAACAATTAGCACCAAAAAATCTTGGTGATGAATTTTGGTGATAATAAAATTAGCACGATAAAACAATTAGCACGATAATAAAATATAACATAAATTTTGGTGATGAAGAAAAATCTCAAAAATCAATTAGCTATCTAGTAAAATCCTCTGAGTTTCTCTCGTCGGTAAAAGTAATAGATATGAAAGTCAGCTTACAACTCGGATAGTAAAGACATACTAAATTTTAGTCGACTTGCTTTTGACTTGTGACTCTAACCAAGGAACTTATCGGATTTGCTCGTAGTGGCCAAACCGGATAGCTTTTGGCCTTATTATCAAACTTGCTTTATTTGTTAGTGAATTTTCACACACTACTAGAATCCAATATCCATGCCACCAACGCCTTATCGAAGGTTTGTTGTCACGAATTTGGACCAAAATATGTACTAATAATAATTAACAATAATTGTAATCCACAAAATAAAACTTTAAAATATAGGCATCCAAATACGATATCCAAATCTGGGTTGGACCTGACAAAATATTCACACAATCCCAACAATGACCATAATAATGAATGATGATATCAATCATCACATGATTTCTCCAAACTACTCATCCGGATAATGAAACTGAACACAACCTACTCCAAATGTCCATAAGGAAAAAGTAATAAACCAACAATACAAATTCCACCCAAGATTCAATATAAACAAAATGCCACAATAACCAAATAATAGGATTATCCATGCCCTGACTCCATAACACTAAAATATACTAACATCAATTTATCCGTCACTCCCTCAATATCAAAATACATCAAATGCAAATACAATCCAACTACAAAACTAATACTCATAAAATATAAATAAAATCTCTACCAATTTCTGCGTTCGAACTCTCTACAAAATATTCGTAGCCCTTTAATTTGGAAGGGTCAAAAAATAATAAAACCTTGAATCGAATGCTCAGTAAGCATTAGTATAAGTGTACATCAAAACGAATATGTCCATAACCATAGTGAAGGGGCAAATCGATAAATAGACTTAAAATCCATGAGAATCGAATCCAATCATCGAGTATGGCAAAGTAGCAAATGTCCAAATGTGGCCTTGTACGCAAAATGCATATTCCAAAAGCAAATGTCAAAAGATCCAAATGTATGAAACCAACCAAATCCAATATCTAAATCCAAATGGCGGTTGAAACCTACAAATCTCAAATCAATGTCTTAAGTATCCAAATCAAATGTAGGTAAAAATATCAAAAATACAAAACATGCTTAAATCGGAGAACCAAAGACCAAAAGATTGATTTTGAGGAAGGGTTGCACATATTTTTGGTAACCTTAGGCTAAATTACTACTATTTAAACCCATAGGTAGGTTGTCTATATATTATTTCCTATAGATAGGGACAAACACTATTTTTTTTTGCTATCCGTGGATGATAGGTGTAATCCTCAAGTTTATTTAAATATATTAGGACGTCTGAATATATTAGTTTCGTTAAATTCCTTACAATGGTTCTCATAAAAATCAAATCAGGGAGGGCCTCAATAATAAAGTTCAAAACTTTTCCTATTTGATGGAAATGTGCAAAGCTTCCATTCTGGAAAGTACAAATATAAAACTTTTCACCCTAGGAAAAGTACAAATACTAAATTGAATACAAAATAAAGTTCGACTTGAAGCACATGTATGGAATACCACATGGAAGGCTCATATGTAAGTTTTGGTAACTTTTTATTTACAAATATTGTTATACATAAACATAATATATCAAAAGGTTTACCCATTTTTCACAAAACAAACAAAATTCTCAAACAGAGGCAAAACCAAAACAAAACCCAAAACATCAGGTAAAACTACGTGCATGCACAAGGAATTAAAATAGGGTAAGTAAAAATGACATGCATGTGTAATTGAATCACCAAATGTAAACAAAGCTACCAGGAAATGGAAATAAACTAAGGATAGAGTTTAAGGATACTTGTCTTTAATCTCTGATTTGACAGATCTGACTAAAAGGTGCTCCAAAATCATTCTCCTTTCTTCCTCTCTCTTCCTTCTCTTCTTTTTCTCTCTCCTTCCTCTTCCTTCTCACGTGAAATGCCCGAAAACAGTGTGTGAACCCTTATATAGATGAAACAGTGCACGAGCGTCACCTTAGGTGCTCATCGAGTGTGAGCAATCTTCCAGAATCATGCTCGAGCGCCGGCTCAAGCGTGTAGTAGGTGCCTACCAAACTGCTCGAATCCCGCTTGAGCGGTCTAGAGGCACTCTTCATGTGCCAAAACTGCTTCTTTCTTCGAATTTTTCTCCAAACTTACATTGTACAATTATTTTCAATATATCCAAAATTAACAAAAAATAACTAATAATGTCAAATCAATTAAATGGAAAATCGAGTTACATTTGTAGGCTAGAGTAAGTTTATAAATAATGGAAGAAAAGGTTTGGCGGGAACCTTGACAATTTTATGTCAAGAGAATAGTTGGATTTTTTCTAACAATGAATATCTTTTACTTAGATAATAAGAGCACAAAGTTTTACAGCCAATTCTTTCTCATCTTTTATGAAAAGAAGAGAGGTATTTATAGAATATGTTGAAAACAGATCAAAAGTCTTGCATATGAAAAGAAGCAATGTCTCAGCTCTTAT
This sequence comes from Nepenthes mirabilis, assembly GCA_025585075.1. NCBI lineage: Eukaryota > Viridiplantae > Streptophyta > Magnoliopsida > Caryophyllales > Nepenthaceae > Nepenthes > Nepenthes mirabilis. The sequence continues at coordinate 4,209 of JAODPA010133804.1, forward strand.
GCGCTGCATAGACACGCATCAAGCGCAAAGGCAAATGCAAGACAATGCACGAGCTCCACACAGGCGCTCATCAAGAGTGGGCATTCTATACCAATTGCACTCAAATGCGACACAGGTGTATATTAGGCGTGGACATTTTGAACAGAATGTACTTATGTGCCGTACAAGCGTATGTGAGGCATGGGCGTCCTGGGTAGAATGTGCTCATGCATTTGATAGTCGTGCATCAGGCGTTGGCGTTCTGAATAGAATTTGCTCATGCATAGAACAGATATATATCAAGCGTGAGAATATTAGATGCTGGTCTTCATAAGAACACTGTGGCTCTAGTCTTTATTGATGCTTGAGAGTATCCTTTAGACCATCTATTTTTTTAGTCATAGAATATGCCAATATAAGATATTTTTCACATATGTGATTGCTCTTGTAGCCAAGGAGTAATGTCCGCTACAATTCCCTTCACTTTTTTACTATATGCCAATATAGTAATAATTTGTTATTGGTCACTCGAGAGTGTTTAGCCTTACAAGATGATCTTGCTGAGTCACGTGGGATTCCACATGCCCCATGTTACTCGGGTTAGAATGCAAACTAGTGATGCTTTTAGCTATTGGACTATCGCCATATGGGGTGCAAAACATCACCACTTCGCCAAGCAATTCTATGCTTGCATTGCAATCCCACAACCCTGATTCAGGGTTTAGGTTGTTCTCATTTCACACGTAGCGACTATGAGAATCACTTTTGCTATGGTTGACCTATTTGGCCCTGTCCATTCCATTGCTCTTTCTATATGGAATCACTCTATTGCAATTGATCCAAGAAATCTTCCTCTAATAAGGAAAATTTTGAATCATCTAAATACTCATGTAGAGACTTGCTCACCGCCAAATGGGGTGAGGAGATTTCACTAGCAACCCTCTGGACTTTTGTAGCCAAGGGTGCCTTTTTTTTCTTGTTAGAAATAGTGAGTTTATTCCCAGGGAATCTGATAAGTCAGTAATATTGGAATGAGCAAGATATGGTTTTGATAGAGTTGAAATTGATGGCGAGGTAAACGTCCTATAATAAGAGTAGTTATGAAGGGTGGTGAAGGGAGGCCACCAATTGGTAGAACAAAACCCACTACCCAATGCACTTGGAAAGAGTAAAAAAGGGAATAAATTTTTGATAATTTGGTTATTTATCAACATGGCAAATAGGAGAGAAAATATAATTAGTTTATTTGTCTTCACAAAACTTTAAAAAAATTATGAGATTTGTCCTCACAAAACTTAAAAAAAAATTATGAGACAAATTGATAAACTTAACGCATAGGAAGAGAAAAATCAGGCATCTGCCATACTGATTAATAGAATAGAAATTCTAATTTTATTACTAATATAAATAGAACTAATAAGAAGGTAAGGTCCTTTTAACAGTGCTTGTTTGCCTGAAAAGGGTTTAAACCCCATTTTTTCCTCTTTCATTCATTGACTAATTCATTTTTAAGAAAAGATGTGCCCATCTCCATTTCACACAAAAGTAGAAAATTGGTAAAGGATAAATCAGGGACAAGAAACTGAGAAGTACGATGAATAAATTTTGAGATTATTTTTTATCTGAGAATTCGAATACGTGGATGAATCGAGCTTCTTTATCATATGATTTAATAAAGCATCTTGGATCTATCTACAATTGGTAGGTTCATGTATGCAGAATATTTTGTAGTGCGTTTTGGTTTTTGGAATTCAAATGAAAACCTTGTTTAGTATGTGGTTGACTGACTCCAAGGTGACTCAAGGCTCAATTGTACAGACATTTTTCATAGTCAAGCGTCTTTCTTTATTGTTGCTTTACATTTGCAATTTTAGAGGATGTTTTATGACCTTCCAATTTTCCAGTGAAACTAAGGACCAAAAGGTCATGAAAGATAGCAAGAAGATGCATTTATTTCTAGGCTAATTGGTGTCTAGTGGATGCTATCTATGAAGTAATTAGACATGCTCTTTGGGGTATATATTGGGTTTGTTAAAAGGATTCTGTCAAAGGGCACAAACAAGGAAAGCCTACCTTTTTTGCTAAGGTTTGGATTTTCAGATGAGAATAGAATACAGACATTGAAGACATCCATTGTTTAACTAGAGTAGCGTGATCTCAGATAGTGTTATATTTTCCTAAAACTTGACTTCTAAATAAAATAAATAAAAAATAGTTTTTGGAAGTCCCAACAAAAGTTGCAGCTGAGGTGTGGATTTTCTTATAGGATAGTGTACATCAAGTATTTTTCAAGACCAAAAAAGCATTATTTACATATGTATATCTATATTTTTCTCTGCAAAACCATGCTTTCCATCACCTAACCATCAATGGATTCCATTATATGAAAAGATGTGCTGTATTCTGTGAGTTGCCAATTTCTTGCTGATGTTTTCTTTGGCAGATATGTTTGGGTTTGTCTATACATGACCAATAATTTTTCTTCCACTGTGGATGAAGGCAGAAAATTGGAAGGACAACGATGATGAAACCTCTCGTTTCAATAGATTGTGATGGTAATTTCTCGTTCTCTTTTTACTTCTCCAACTGACATTTGGTGGTTCAATAGGACTAAAATCTTTAGGGTTTATTACAAACTCAAAAAACTAGGCAACCCTTCTTCCTGTCTATGTATTTTTAGGATGTACTAGTGGTGCTCTCCGTAACATTTCCACCAGAAAATTCCACCGACTTATTAATAAATTTTTTTCATGAAAATTTGTCAACTTCACATATGTTCTCACAGTTATATGTTAGTGTGCTACTCAAATTGCATTAGATAGTTGGTAAGGTCTGCTAATTTTTTAAGATACCCTCACTAATGTGTCAAAGGTTCAAAACTTTTGAATCAATTTCCATTCCGGCATATTTTAGACCTCCCATCACCATCACCCACCTCTTTCTTTGCCGCTGATTAACAAATGAGAAAAAAACAAAAAAGATAAAGATAAAATGAAAATCGAGATGAGAACAGGGGAAAGTTGAGAAACAAAACAAAAAAAAAAAAAAGGAAAGAATAATCCCTATGTTGTAAGTCCTTTCGGAAATTATGCCTATATTCTGATATATTTTACATTGTACTAAAGGATTTTGTAAATTTTATGGGACCATGTCAATAGGTTTCTCTTGTAAATAAGGCATGTCTTGTTTTAAGCCTTGCTCATTGGTATCTGAGCAATTTTCCCATCAAGGAAAGTTGGTGCTTTCATAATAGGGGAGCCCCAGTGAACAATGGCATGGCTGCAATTATCCCCACTCCTGGTACTGTTTCAAGACCTTTTTGCAAAAAAAAAAAAAAAATCTTCCAACGGTGCTTCATTTTGAAGTAATAAAGCTCACCCTTTTGTAAACTCAATACCACTAAAAGTGAAATAAAAAAAACAAACCAATCTATGAGGTTGGGTATTACTATGTGTGTCTTAGTGATATCATATGTTTCTTAACTACTCGGTACCTATTGATGGACCCTTTTGTGACATAATTAATTTATGCAAGTGGTTTTGAACATGTAATGTGTCAAATGAAACAATTCCCATTATTACGATCGAAAAACCTTTTTGTGATTTTGGTATTTCATATAAACACATTGTTTTGGTAACAGATGATATAGGCTTTTGCACATCTGTGCATATTTATGTTCATGGTTTGCTGTTGTTCAATGTAGATCCTCCTATAAAAGAAAGCTCTCAATCTTCTCACAGCTGTTGATCTTTAATTCACCTTATTGCAGAATCCATTCATGGAAATATTTTGACACTTGATGGCACTGAATATGCAAAAGGATCACTGAAGTGGATAGCTGCTTTCTCTTTTGGAGCAATGTCATGGTTGACTCCTGTACAAGTCGCATTCTCTGGCAATAATATGAAAGTAGATGCAGTTTATGAAATTGGGGAGATTTTTGAATTGGGAATTCAATTGTCTTATCTGATTTTGCTATTGTCTCTTCTTGGAATTGGGACCTTCTTTGTGATTCGGCAAGTACTTGTTCGACGAGAACTTGACCTTTCTGCTAAAGAATTGCAAGTAATACTTCTTTCTTTGCTTGTGTTTATGTGCTTCAGATTACATATATAAAATAAAATGAGGAGGTTTTCTCAATGTCTACAACATCAGTGGAAAGGATGATTACCTTGCTACTGTTTGTAAAGTTTCTCATTTTATCTCATGCTGAACTAAAACAAAAACTGGTTTATATTTTGCATTGAAAATGTTCGCCCTGTTATTGTTGTCGATGCACTAGAGAGTCAATTGAAATATGCCATTACCATTCCCCTATCTCTCTGCAAGTATTTTCGTCTTTCTGTGCTGTGCTTTCTCTATACTTTCTTCCGCATTGTGTTACATGACCAAAACTAGGAAGAAGAAGAATACTAACTTGCTGGCCTAGTGCAAGGCATCGTTTCCTGCTATTATTCCTTGGCAGCTATATTCCTCATATTTATACTGGTTGTGGCATACTCAATTATGTAAAATTTCAGCTCTTCCAGTTCCATGCCCATCAATTGATACATATCTGATAGCGGACTCTGATACCAAAAGAAGAACTGAAAAGAGAAAGTTACAGTAATGATATTCTAAGAGAAGCACCGGGAACTCGAAGAGTTTTGCCCTGCTGGAAGTTTTCCTTCAAGAGTTCCAACCATTCAATGGAGAAAATTTCATGCTTTCCTTATCTCTGAAAGCATAATCCATCTGGTCCATGATGATGTCCTACATTTATATAGACATTCTCCTTTTGGTATAATAGACAAATATTTAGTGCATAATGTCTTCCCAGTTAAAACTGTCTCCTTTATCCTTTGTCATCAACACATGGTTTTAAACCACTAGACTAAATAAAACCAAATTAAGTCTTTTTTTGCTAAGTGAGATTGGCTCCATCAACTTTTTTATAGGTTGTCCTCTACTGTGTCCAAGTGTGCAAGATCATGCCAATAATTTTTCAACTCTTCTTTGGTTTTCATGTACATCCCTATAATGATTGTTTTTCAAGTTCTCACATCTCCTAATATGCCTATTAGATGACTTTTGCTTTGCATGACTAAACCACCTCCTATCACCTCGTATACGACTACGGATCAATGTCAACATCTTCATCTGTGATGCTGGAATTTTTTGCACATGGTATTTTACTCCCCAATGTACTAGTCCAAACTGCACAGGTGATCTAATAGCCACTTTATTGTATTTTCCTTTAAGTTGGAGTATGTGGTGTTTTTTGCTAAGGCTATTGCTACCATTGGTAGTATTTTCCATTAAGTTTGAGCATATGGTCTAATAACTACTTGTATAGCCACACATCCATCTCATCATCTTCATCTCGGCTACCGTCATTCTTTGACATGTTATTCAACCGCTCAATACACCACTTCATACTACATGGGTGGTCTAGTTGCCACTTGATTGCATTTTTTTTTTTTTTTTTGAAGTTTTAGTTGTATTCTACACAGGACATTTGAAGTAATTCTTTACTTCATCCAGTCTAATTTGATCCAATGAATAATATCCTGTTAATCATATACATCTTTCTGAACCATTGATCTAAGATATATGAAATATTTCTTCATAGATAGGCTCTCAGTCCCTATTATCACCTCCCTACCATCTGCTTTATAAATGGTACTAAATAAATTTGATCATTTTTTTCTTTTTTTGCTAATTCTAAAACTCTTAGCTTCCAAGTCTCTTTCCAAACCTACAGCATACTTTTATCGTTCTATCTTGTATCTTCAACCAAAACTATGTCATCTATGAAAAGGAAAAAAATCATGCACCAAGTTACACTATCTTGAATGTGCTTGATTAATTCATCTATGGTCATGACAAATAGATATGGGCTTAAATCTAACTCCTAGCATGGGTCCTTATGCAAGTTATTGCTCCATGATACACATGTTTATAACTTGGATGTATTTTTTCTCTCTTGGAAACATCTTAGCAAACAGATAGCTTCCATAATAGAATCGCTTGGCATGTTTCTAAAATGGTTCTCTGATATACTCATATCTTTTCTTCGCCTACTTTCAATCCCTCTTTCCTATAAATTCGTCGCACAACTCATCAACTTAAGAGCTATTTAGTTGCTTAACTCTGTGTATCCCATTTGTTCCTGTAAATGGGTACCAATGTGCTCTCTCCACTTATCTAGTATCTTCTTGCTATTTAGGCTTTTGGTAAGTAATCTAGTTAGCCATAAAATGCCGTACTTGCCCATACATTCTAATCCTCTAATAAGATGCCATTTGTTGTACTTGTCTTCCAGATTGTCATTATCTTTAATGCTTCTTGATTTTCATCTCCTCACAAAATGATAATAGGAGTGATTAGCTTAGTCACTGAACTCCCCTTCACTAGGGTGTTCTCCCCACCTCTATTAAAAAAGTTGTGGACTAGGAAGCATAGACAGTTCCTCCAAAATAGAGTACTGGTGTTTGACAAATATTCAACACCAATACACTCTAGACACGTATTGGTCATGCTTAGAATTTTACATCTTCTTAAAACATAGATAACACATAGGGGGCACGTTAATTGCTCTTTTAATCTAGGATCCCTAGGAAAGAGGATTAAGATAGGAAGATGATATATCGTTACACTGTTCCTTTTTATTGATAGCCCATGAAAGAGAACTCCTAGCTTTTCAATTTTCAAAACAGCAAAAGCTTATTTTCATGCTATTTAGCTTAAAAAAAACCAAAACAATTTATTTGGGGAAATTAGTCATTTGAACACATTATTTCAGAAATCATAGTGAGAAGCTTATAATGTTCTAAAAATCTTCAACTAGAAATCAGAGAGCAATAGATCATAATATTATTTTCGGTGGATATTGTTTCCTAGCCCTGAAAAATAGAGAGATCTTATAGTCTATGACTAGGAAGCATGAGCACTTCCTCTAGGGTAGCGTTTTGGTGATGGATGCCTATCCCATGCTGACATGCTTTGGATACATTTGAAGATGCTGAGAACATTCAGATACACTGTGGATTAGTTTTGGCTCTTTTTCATTCATCAAAATTTAGAAAAAAAAGGATATTTTGGTATATTAAGTAAGTTAATTAGGAAAATTCCAAAATGTAGTCTCTTGTTTGACAAAATTGGTTTTGAAACCCATTGTGTTAAAAAACACACACACACACACACACAGAGCTTGCAATGTTCTAAATTCTTTTAACTTGAAATGAGAGAGAGAGAGAGAGAGTGGTGTTCATTGTGAGTATTTTCCCCCACCAAATAAAATAGGAGGAGAGAGATTTATAGTCTATAAATATGCCATTTGATGAATATGGGTTTTTGAGGGTATTTTAAGAGTAAAAGAGTACTGCTATATCAAATATATTCAATTTGATGTGAGAATATATTTTTCTTGTCAGCATATCCCTAGCATCCCATGCCCATTTTTGGGGAAAAAAGGTATTTGTTGTAGTGTGTATGCTGTGTTTTGTCTGCATCTTGTGGTCATATCAATCCTTCTTAGTGTGGAAATTGTTCTTTCATCTCACTTTGATATCCTCATCTGCAGCAATTACTTGCTCCTTGCTATCCTTGATACCCTTCACTTGGTTATAAGTCTTTTGTTCTCATGTCTATTGCTTTAGCTCATATAAAGGCATCATTTTCTTATACCCCTCCCCCCCCCCCCTTTTGTATTAAATCACTTACAAGTCTTCATATACCCCTCCCCCCCCTTTTGTATTAAATCACTTACAAGTCTTCATAAACTTTAGACTCCATAGCATGTTGCATCTTGTTACTGTTCCCCTTTAACATCTCAGGTGTTGTCCTTTTGTAAGTTTTATCTAAAAAGAACTTGCTTGGCACACACCATTTAGTTGTTGGTCAAATGTGCTCTTTCCTCTTCCTCTTTCATGTCTCAAGATGAATATCAAAAACTATAAACATGTTGGGTAGCCAAACTTTCTCCATTGATTGTTGTATAGTTAGTATAATACAAATGATATACTTTCCTTAAGATATGATGACCAATCTTAGTTTTGGATAAGCCACTCTAATACGTGATTAGATAGTACTACCTATTTTTGGAAAGTGTATTAACTGCCAGATTTTCCTATTTAATTTCGTTCTTCATAACCATAACCACCATACATGTGTGTGTGCCAATTCTCATCCTATGTAACATGGCCATTCAAATCCCTACGTCACTATGAAATAGAACTTTCTCTGTGGATTGTTGATAACATTGTTTACTTTCTCCCACTTAACCCTACAATTTGACCAATTGAAATATATGGAAACTAGATTTTTTTTTAATTTTTTCTTCATTGGAATTTGAAGTTTGCTCCTATATGCGACAAAATGTTTAGGGTTCTTCTCCTAGGACCATTGTTGATGTTATAACTCTATCTCCACTTCATTTTCACTCACGCTACATTCTCTTTCAACTCTTTATTTTTTATTACACCAATTCCATTTATGGCTCTATCCTTCCCAAAATCTCGTAGTTTGTCACTTGTCCTCCTTATATTCTTAACTCTCTCCCACCTATTAGATCTCTATGTAGGCACACTATATTGATTTTTCTGCTAACCATATTATCTCTATCTCCATAAGCTTCCCATTATTCTTTGTATCTAAAAAGTGGCCTCCTCTTATCTTTCCAATAAGTTTTAGAGCAAAGCTTTATCACTGTGCCCACTTTAGTAGCCAGTAGGTACCCGAGTTGGAAAGGCTTTGATAAAGAAGTGAATCAGTCAAAAATGCCCAAAAATACCAATATTCCAAGTTACTAGTTGAATCTTGTTGTCTTTTACTAACCTACTTAACCCATCCATGATGCCATAGTCCTATTTTATAATACACTTGACAAAAGTGCAGCAGCTTTAGCATATTTAACATTGTATTCAAGCAATATAGGTTGTCACAAGTAGGAAACCCCCCAATGGTATACTCTTAGTTCTTGTATCTATGTTAAAATACTGATAAAAGTATTGTAGTGGCGGTTGGCTGCCCAATGCAGTACTCTCCTATTTATTTGCGCCTGGCCAACGCAAGGGACGAAAGCCCTAATGCTGACCATGTTGTGGGTAAGTAATATTTCATCTGCGTAATTTGTATTTTCAAACATAAATTTAAGTTTCTTTAACTACAACATTGATTGTTGCATGGAGAAGTTTTTTTATCACCAAATTTACTTTTTGTAGCACATCCTATTTTGAAGTGCACTCTTCTCTATGAACAAAGGCCAAAGAGAGTTTTGTATAGCTTAGTATGCTACTATTTTACTGAGTGGCTACTCACCCTTTGAACTTGCTTTCCTCTTTGGGAATACACCAATTGCTCAGTTTTTGTGACGGGTCTATGCTTTCTCTGCTGGTTCCTCAGTCATTACATCATTGCAATTATGTTAATGATACACGTCTCCAATGAATCTTCTCCTAGGATTTCAGAAGTAGGTAAGAAGTGATGATGCAAGTGCAATTGAATATTTTGCACTTGCAGCAGTGATGTTGAGATGAAAGGTCTATTCGGCTGCTACTAAGTACTTGCTCCAGGCAATTGAGAAATGGGACGAGGATGATCAGGATCTTGTCTAGGTTTGATTCCATCCATTTCTCAAGATTTGGTTTCATTAAAGCAATCTGTTCATCCACTAAACAATAGTCATTAATTTTTAGCATATATACTCCTTGCTGCTAAACTTGAGCCATTGATACTTGTGTTGAATGTTACATGTTTTGCTATATTAGATTATATAGTTGAACAAAGCCTGCTTTTAGATTTATTAGCACCGTCTATTACCATAGATCACATTCTTAGCTATCTCTGCCTGTGTGTGCACGGCTGTGTTGACAGAGAGTGCGTTCTGCTTTCTATCTACAGAATTGTATTGTTCTAACCATTTTTTTTGAACTTTTAACAGTCAAATGTCCACTATATCTCTATATCAGTTGGATTGTTTCTCAACTTACTATACTTCGATTGGAATACTTTGACCAAAGGTTTCTCTATATGAATCTGTTTTTGGTATTTTACTTAGAGGAAATTTTTTAGCTATTGCAGAACCCACAAAGATTTGAAGTGCCATTTTAGCTTCAAAGTATGCCGCACCAAATATCCTTATGAGTTTGTGCTCTTTGCTTTTATTTTACCCTTCTGACTCCTCCCGCAAGAACCATGGATGAGGTAAGACTGGAATGCTTTAGGTAGCAATCAAACTCATGACCAAAGATCAAACAGCATTGCTCAAAGCTGCTCTAACTGCTGTATTACACCCATGCAGGCATATCCAGAATGAAATCTTACTGAGTTATGACAAGGCAGTGAACACGGCTGCATCGGAAATGGATGTCTTTACTCGATCATCATTTCATAGAACATCCAATTAGACTATCAGTTAATTGGTTGATGGTTAAAATGGGCATGAACCCAAACACTAAAACAACTTATATAAAGATATAAAACCATTGGCTAACATCAGGGAATGGTAGGCGTATCTGCGGCATGTTATCTGTGCATTGAACTACGGTATATGGAAATGCATTCTTGATTAAGTAATTTGTACCATTTTGCTTATTTGCATTCTCACCCTGCATCATCTGTTAATTGCATTTGATGTCTCTAGCTTTGCACAATATGACAATTTATCTATAAAGTTGGTGGCAACAATTAACTTCTAATAGTGCCTTGCCATGGGAACTAGGCTGTATGGGAGATACTGCAATTAGGCCATTCATGAGCCTGCTTAATTTTGTAGTTTTGAAATGAGGAACTCTGTTTCTGAAAACACACTGACATTAGGAAAAAATATATTTTTTATTAGGTTACCATCGAACGTATGGATGAAAATATCGGCCAATAAGTATTGGTATTAAGCCTTCGATGCCAAAGATTTTCTGATACAGTGCTACCTTAGCCAATATTTAGGTTTCTTTTCCCATGGAAGGTTAAAACTACACCTTTGAAATATACTTAAATTTTCTAAGAATTCTAAATACACATTTTATATAGTTATAAAGGAAATGTGTGATTAAAAGTTTTGGGATATTATTAAATTTTTAGAAGGATATGAAGATTATTTTTAATAAAATTGATTAAAACCTCCCAAACAGATAAATAGATATTCAATAAGTGCCAAATAGATAAATAGGTAAATTGACCGCTTCAATGTGGCCATGGGGGAAAAGAAAAATTGCATCCACAGTATCTAATATCAATAAAATATTATCTCCTTGTACCGATACCAAATTGGTTACGATTGATAAAAGTGCTAATACCAATATTGTCATTCATATGAAATGTTGAAAAATACCAATACCGATATTGTCATTCATATGAAATGCCTATTCCTGTCCAGAGTCTAGCTGTTGGAACTAGGCTGTGTATTAGTCTACTTCATGATCCATTCCAATGTTGTAAATTCTCTGCTCTCAAAACAGTACAACATTTGGGAAATATGTTTTCTACCTACTGTGGAACTTAAAGAGGGCTTTTCTATAGGAGCTATTAGTGTCAAAATATATGGCGACTTACATGACTAAGATTGTAAGATGTATCCAATATATTTTAATATTTTGTCATAATTTTTGTTATTCAAGTTATTAGAATGAAACTCTTCTCGATGGAGTATAATGGAGGATAAAAAAAATTGGAAAAACTCTAACCGGACTCCCATATTGCCGCATTTCTGACATAGATCTTCCCCCTCATGATGAATAAAAACTCAGGTTTACAATGCCCTTGGCGTCTGCTATGTGCGCGATGAGAAGCTCGACAAGGGCATTGCCCAGTTCGAGAAGGCAGTAAAGCTTCAGCCGGGGTATGTAACGGCTTGGAACAACCTCGGCGATGCCTATGAGAAGAAGAAAGATCTCAAGTCGGCCCTCAAGGCATTCGAAGAAGTGATATTGTTCGACCCTAACAACACGGTAGCACGCCCGCGAGTTGATTTGCTGAGGGAACGTGTGAAAATGTACAAGGGGGTACCCTTAAAATCAAAGGACAGATGATCGCTTCTGGTCGATTTAGCCTTTGTGCATGAAGATAACTTGAAATATGATCCAGAAGGATGAGTGGCTGAGATTTGGGGGAAAGAGATGATTTTTTGTTGCCATAATTTTGTTCTGAATTTTTATGAACTTTCTATTTGAATAACAACTGACCCATTGATCGGACTATTAACTGTTGAGACTTAGTAAAATGCAAGATCTTCAGTCATCTATTAATGAAAGTGTCAATGTCTAAGTTGTTACATATTTATACTTAACCAAAAATTATGTCATTTTTCAATAATTGATTTGATTCAACTTAAGGAGGATGAATATTCTCAATTGGGTGCCAAATTAAGAATACAGTTTTGATTAGGGTTTATTTGAAT
>JAODPA010133815.1:0-7500 GCA_025585075.1 Nepenthes mirabilis
CTAAGACAATACATGTGTCCAGTTGCAGATTTCTTATTATGTTCTTACTCATTTCTTATTATCAAATCATACTAAAATATAATTTTTTTAGGGACTAAGGTCCTGTAGGATGTTACTAACTAAATGAGCTGACAATCAAAACTCAGGTTATGTTTATTTTCACATAAACAAATGTCATATGTTACTATTCAAGATTTGTAGGTGGGTTGTCATACAAATAACCCTGTAGACGAGGCTGAACACCACTTTCACCCGTAGATAATAGATTCGAAACTTGATCTGCAACTATAATATACTAAGACATATTATAATATATTACCCGTTGAATAATAACCATTATTCAATTTATTTTGTTATAAAAACTCTACAAATTTCTTCATATTTTTAATTTTCTCATTCTAACAAAAGAGCTCATAATCTTAACATAATTGCAGAATTTTTTCTTCAAAATTATATAATTCTTTATCTTATAAAACTTATACTTTTTATAGAAATTAAGTTGTGATAGATTTTTAACTCATGAAATGCTAAATTTGCATGTAGTTTAGGAAAATTTAGTAATTGTGTAGAATTCAGCAAAGCAAAAAAGTTTACTAAACTTTTAGACATGTAAGAGCAATTTTATTTACATTTTCAACGCATACAAGATTTATACTTAATAATTTAAAACATGTAGAACCTCATGTACGAATTTATGACATGCAAGAGTCATTAAATTCATAATATCAGATATGCAAGGTGATGTGTCATGGATACGAGTCTTAAACGGATTCAGGTTCAGCTGCTTCGTGGGTTGGTACTGAAGTCTGGTTTGACCTCCATCCTCTGCGCCTAGGATCCTACACACCACAACAGGAGACCAAAAATCAGAGAAAAACGTTAGGACTCGCTCTTCGATTTATCCTCCAACGTTTAAGTCAACAATTTATCTTCCAAGATTATGAAAGTAAAAACAAAGTATGCAAGAATGGATGTTGGGAAGGGGATTTGTGCGAATTGTTCAGAGGTGCACTTGTCATAGAGTGGTTTAGGTCGTAGTACGCTTATAGAGAGTAGCTTTTCTAACCATTGGGTTCGTTAGGAAATAGTAGTGGGAAAGAGAATAGCAATGGGTTGCTAGTGAGAAGGATTGCTTGTATGAGTTTGAGTATTCGAGAGAGTGTGCCTTTGGAGCGTGTCCCTAGGGCCTTTTATAGCCATCGGGCTTTGCCACCTTCCTTAGGTGGCAAGGCGGGCTGTCAGTCGTCTAAGGGGATCATTTCTATCTATTATGAGGGTGCATGCGTCATACAAGGTTGTAACGGTCGAGGAGGAGGATTTCTTCCCCCACGGAGATGTCGTACATTGTGAATGCTAAAACTTCCGTTGTGAGTCGCACGTTGATTTAAGGGCTTCCCTTCTAGGATGTGCACCTATTTGGGAGATTTTGTTACATAGGAGATTGCCAACTAGTGAGATTCCGTGCACTGTATCCAATTAGGGCAAATGACCATTGTACGTGAGAAGACTCGTGGACCGCCTCTGGCTTGGGCCGCTTCTAGCTTGGGTCGCCTCTAACTGCTTGAGGGCTTTCTCCTGTCAATTGGGGCATTAATCGACCTTTGAGCATTGGGTCGTGATTCCTTTTAGGTTGGTTGCTTCTTTCGGCTGAGCCACTTTAGCTGCCCCCATTACTAGGCCCCCATACTGGTGGCTCAAACTTCCGCCTTCGGCATATTTATGATAGGATGTGATGGGTTGTGTTATCTTCTCAGACCTAACCCAGATTTCCTTTTTCATTGTTCTCGGCGTGACTCCTTTATTCCCCGATTCTCTGCAGATTCGCCAGGTTGGTGGTTCCTTGGAGTTCAGCGTTCCGTTTGCTTTCTTGTGCATTATAAATTGGGAGCTTTCGACGTTTCTCCACATCATCATCCTCATTAAGTGGCAAAATGGTGCGGGGGCTCAGCATTGTCGGGAAGCTTGCTGCTCTGTCTGCCGGCTTTGAGCTTAGGCGGTTCGTGTTCTTTGGCGTTGCTGTCTTGAGTTATGGTGCTTGGACTGCTTTGGTCGCTCCTTTTCGTGCGAGTGGCTACTTTAATCACCCATTTTCGTGTAGATAGCCACTGACAAGATTTGAATCCATGTTCGAATCTTGCCCTCCTTAAAGCCTCATTCGAATCTTGACACTTCCCTCGAGATCTCGAAGAAGGGTCTTCTGGATGGGCTGCTTTCTTATATGTTACTCTTTTTCTCTCTCCGTCACCATTGTTCTGTTGTGTATTAACCTTTGAAGGCCGTGTAATTTGTAAAGAGAAAATTAATGAGAAAAGTTGCAGCTATTTATGCAAACAATTTTTTTGTTTGTCTCCTTATCTTTTGTTGTTGCATACATCTTGTTATTTCCATTGTTGTCACTATTATTATTTTGTGCTCCGAAACGGTCGAGGAGCTACGGGTCCTGGCCTGGCGGCTCATCATATGGAACGACCATAGTTTCGGAGTGGGGATGGACCGATTAAAAAAGATAGTTGACTAGTTTTGTTGACGAAACCATTTGAATCCGGAGAGAAAGCAGAGCCAGAGTGGCGGTTGACCGGCTTCATTGACCAAACCATTGTGATCCGGAGAGTGCAACGAATCCAGAACGTTTGTTGACCAGCTTCATTAACCAAACCGCAGGGATTCGGTATAAAGGTTGACCGGCTTCGTTGACCACACTGCTTGAATTTCGTAGAGAAAATGAAACCAGAATGGAGGTTGATAAGCTTCATTAACCAAACTGCTTGAATTCGGAGAGAAAGCGGAATCGAGAAGATAGTTGACCGGTTTTGTTGAATGGCCGGAAACCGGAGAATAAAAAAGAGTGGCCATGATGTATTGTTTGATTCTACCGTAGGCTGGGCACTCGATGAGTTGCTGAGCCGCTTGGGGACTCGAGCTTCTCTATCGTTTTTTGCCACGTGTTGTTGTAGAAGTCGATCGTAATCCTAGCAATAAATGCGACAAGAGATTTGACTTGACTGCATTTTCTTAGGATTTGACACATGTTCGGTATGATTACCACACCTTTTCGAGGCGCTGCTTCGTTTTGGCGGAGAAGAACGTTATAAAATCTGAGGGCCAGTTCAAAATTTCTCTGACTTCTCTTGCACCTCTTCAAGTCCTGTTCTACTGTCCCTTAATCTTCTTCCGTCCATGGCGTCTACTGTAAATGTGACTTGCTCCATTCTTGGTTCTAGCGATATCAGAGCCTTATACGTACAGTGCAACATCTCGCATTCCATCGTGTTTGTTGTTTTGGGGAAACACGATAGGGCCTATTTATCACCTGAGGGATACATTGCTGTTTACAAAGCTCACTTGTGGAGTGGATTTTGTCTCCTTGTCCCTGAGGATCTGATCCACATCTTCCAGGCCCTTGGCATCCCTATCGCAAGGCTTCACACGAATGTTGTGCATTACCTATGCTTGCTTTGCATTTTCTTTCGCTATCATTTGAGGATGCTGACTATGGAGGCGATGAGGGTCATTTTTCGGTTTACTCAGAGTGGAAACTGGATCTCGCTCACCCCTAGGGAGTTACGCATCAACAACGTGATCTATGAGTCCATAAAAAATTGGAAGGATCGGTTCTTCTACGTGAAGGTTTCTGATGATTGACCCTTATCCAAGGATTGTGGTAACGTATCTAGGGTCTTCATCGAGAGGCCCTTAGCCCCAGAGGTGGAGGCTATTGAGCCTCTATTGGAGTTAGTCCGGGTGCATCCGGATGAGTTTAGAAGGGATCACCTTGTGTCCCACGAGGAAGTCAGGCAAGCTCGTTGGGGGCTGCGCTCGTCGGTACAAAAAGCTAAGGCTCCGCCCCAGTGCCTTTCCAACCTAAGAGGAAAGTTGGGGCCCTTGTTATTGGGGATCCTTCTGGCGGCGCTTCCCAACCTAAAAGGAAAGTTAGAGCTCTTGGCATTGGGGATCCTTCTAGTAGTTATTCCTAGAAGCAGGTTGCACCGGCTCCGCCTTTTGCCTCTTTCTCCTTTACCTCCAATTTTTGCATGGATGGGTAAGTGGAGGGCTTTGGCGAGAAATCTTGGATTGAGACTCCCCACATTCTTTTAGATTTAGACAATATGGGAGTTGCCACCGGGGAGCCAGTTGTCGTGTTGCCATCATTGGGTGCTCCTGCAGCACCGGCTGGGCTGATGGTGGGAGGGCCGACTAGGCCAATGGTTGAAGGGCTTGTGGAATAGTTGGTTGGGCCGCCGGCAAAACAGACCATTGGAGAGCAGGCAGAGTTAGTGGCAGTAGCACCGGCGGATACCGGATCGAGAGGAGAATGTTGCCCTCAAGTTGGAGCTATATGAGCTGAAAGAGCGATTAGGGAGGCTGGAGTCTCAGGCAATCAAAGCTAAGAAGCTAGCGGGTGAACTTTAAACGAAGGATGCCACGCTTGTAGATGAGATGACCACCTGTCTGCGTCCAGAGGAGGTGAGCCAAGCGCTGAAGGCCAAACTTTGGGAAGGTATTCACCTTTGCAAACGAATTGTCATGGTGGTAGTTTTTGGCTTTCCAATGGGCGTCCTCGACCCTATAAATTGTAGGGCTCGGGGGCACAATGACCTAATCGACTTCTCCTAAGGCGGAAGGGAGCCTTCCTTGTGTCCTCCTAGAAGCCCCTACCTTAGCCGGGATATTTTTATATTTTTACATTCTATTTTTCCTCCCCCGTATTGGTCGTTTGTATAACAACACTTAATTAATAAAAGGAAATTCATTTCACAAGTGTGTTAATTTCTCTGCTTATGTGTCGTTCCATTTTTTCGCGCTGGTTGGTTAGCTTGACACACTTAATTTTGAATCCAGGACCCATGTTGCATTTGGGTCGTTGTATGGCGGTGCCGGTTGTGACTTTATTTTGACCATCACAGACTGCGGCATGCAACTCAATGATGTGATGTGACATCTATCATTATGGAGATGCAAGCGAGTTCAATCGGGTAAAGACACGCGTCACCTCACACAGAAGTGACGCGACCCTTCGAACTCTGCAGCGATGTCGTTTTCGGTGGGAGTTTTGCTTATTTAAGAGTGGTGTCTACTACAATTCGATTCACCGCCTACTCCCGTAGTTCCTCTGCTTTCACCATGGCTGACGAAGACATGATTGACATCCCAGCTTTGCTTTCTTTAGGACGAGAGGCATCGTCTTCTCCTTCACCCGAATCCTCCTCCAAAGAGGGGAGCAGCAATGGGAGGACGTAGACTGAGAATGGCGATGAGGACTCTGCCGTTGCGGTCGTTGGCGAGGAATGGAGCCACTCAGGCCTTCCATGACTCAATCCCTGGGGCATTTTGAGGGTAGTTCCATGCCGTAAGTCTGTTGGTCCCTCTCGCCAGGTATGTTTATTGTGTAATTGTAAGAATAAATGTTAGTAGTTTCCCTTCACTGACTCATTTTTTACTTGTCAGCATGTGAGGAGGCCTCGCGGGTTGGACGAGTTCTTGTTTTCGCAGGGAGATGGGATTGCTCGCATAATGTGGGCTTAGGCAGATCTAGTGGTAGAGGAGATAGAGCACCGCATTAACATTGCGGTTGGAGACGCGCTGCAGAGTGAAGCACGAGCCAATTTCCTTGACCAAGCCCTGTCAGAGTCTGATGCCATGCTGTAGGAAGTCTCTGGTAAACATGCACGAGCCATGGAGAGGACTGCGGTGCTCGGAGGTTAGTTGAGAACAATGCTCCATCTTGAGGAGGTGGGTCCCATCCTAGAGAAGCAGTTCCAGGTAGGGATTCACTTCTGTAGGAGGATTATCTCCTTGGCGGACCCCCATTTTCCTGTTGGCTTCTTGGACTCACGGAACGTTAGGGCTTCTTGCCAATCGAAGTTAATCGGATATCCGATCAGGTGTGGTCCGAGGCCTGTTCCACGTCCCCTAAAGGATCCTCCATCTTCGGGTAGTCATCAAGATGAGTCGTAGGTGATTTCTTGTACACACGGGGGCTTTGAATGCCCCTAAAAGCATGTCTATGTCGTTTTGTGTCGCAAGAGGCGTTGTACATTTTTGTGAATATAAAATGGCAGCATATTTTTTATCTCTTTTGATTTGATAATGTTTCTATTTCGGATGGCGGCGCTTAGATCGTGATTCTGGGCATTCTGCTATTGGAGTGTGCAGTGTTCTCTCACGATTTGCTCTGATTTATTAACCATTGCAGACTAATGGTGCTATCTCCTGTGGGAGGAGATTATCACATGCGTGCTGTGAAAGCATCCTAAAGTTTCGTGTTCAACGGCGAACGGGCTACTTGGCATGGGACCAAGGTTTAATTTGACCATTTGATATGGGACCGAGGTTTAATCCGACTGCTTACGGGCCGTTTGGTATGAGACCAAATTTTAATCTGACCACTTACGGGTCACTTGGTATGGGACTAAGGTTTAATTGCAGGTGAGCGAAAATCCGCCTGACTTAGGGGCTGTCTAAATTGTCTGTTTCCATGCAACTTTGCACAAGTATTTATATGAGAAAGAAAAAAGAATTGAGACATAGAAAAAGACGAAAAGAAGAATTATTTTATTAACCATAGTACAATATTACATGCAAACTTCAAAACATACGCATGACCAACCTGGATCTGGTGTGAACCTTACTAAAAATACTGTTTCAGATGGATGACATTCCACATCATTGAAACCAACTTTCCGTTCTAGATTTGCAGCTTGTATGCCCCATTCTTCAAAATGGTTGAGACAAGGAACGGACCTTTCTAATTTGAAGAAAGTTTGTTCCTGTTGGACATTTTGCCCGTGGCTTCCATACTCTGCAAGACTAGGTCTCACACTTTGAATTGTCATGCTTTTACCTTTTTGTTGTAATAACAGGCAATTCACTGTTGGTAGGTGGCCATACACATTTTGGCTGCATCCCATGCTTCCTCCAATAGGTATAAGTGTTCTCTGAGTCATTGGGAGTTGCTGTATGGGTCAAAGGCCTCGACCTATAGACTTGGGAGCCCAGTCTCAATCGGGATCACAACCTCAGTTCTGTAGCATAGACTGAAAGCCGTCTAGCACGTTGGCTCTTTAGGAGTTATCTAGTATGACCATAACATGGAGGGCAACTCGTCCACCTAAGAGCCCCCTACGTCTTTTAGCTTGCTCTTTAGTTCATATAGTGGTGTCCGGTTGGTGACTTCTACTTGCCTATTTACTTAGGGATATGCTACTAAAGTGTGGACCAATCTAACGCCCAAACTGGTGTAATACTTGGTGATGTGCTTGTCAGTAAATTAGGTTCTATTGTCAGTCACGATGACCTCAAAAATCCTAAACCTATAGATTATGTTCTATCGAGCGAATTCTGTGGTGTTCTGCTCAAATATTCTGGCCAAAGGGGCGGCCTCAACCAACTTTGCAAAGTAATCAATGCCCACCATGATGAACTTCCTCTACTCGGACACGATGGGAAATGAATCGAGAATGTCAAGCCTCCATTACACGAATGACCAAGGTGCCTAAAGCG
>JAODPA010133815.1:12500-16573 GCA_025585075.1 Nepenthes mirabilis
GCATTAGGTCCTCTGGTCTGTCATGAAGGAAGTGTACTCATCATTTTCTTGGCTTATACTAATCTGGTTGTAGTCTAAGTAGGCATCCAAGAAACTTAGTAGAGTCTACCAGTAGGTCGATACTTGGTAATGAAAAGCTATCATTTGTGTAGGCTTTATTGATGTCGGTAAAGTCGATGTACATCCGCCACTTTTCATTGCTCTTCTTGACAAGGACGACATTGAAGAGTTAGTCTAGATACTGGACCTCTCTTATAAATCTAGCATCCAGTAGTTTATTTAACTTCCTCCCGGATGGCTGTTAGCTTTTTAATGGAGTAATTTCTCCGCTTCTGTCTGATGGGTTTATAGCCAGGATCGATATTTAGCTTGTGGACCACTACTTTGGTCGGGATCTCAAGCGTATCAGTGATCATCCATGTGAAGATGTCTACATTATGCCTTACAAAGCTGATTAGCTGGTCACGTAGGCGTCCGGTGAGTGAGCCTCCTATCTACACGCATTTATTCGAGCTATTCGGATTCATGGGTATGAGGTCGATAATCTCGCCAGACTGCGCTTGCTATATGTTGTTTCATCTTGATGGTCCAGGTCGTTTGCCGGCCAGTTGACGCCGTTTGGGGTGACTTGGGACAAGTAGTCTGTTCGACCAGTTACTTGGTTACCTAATATTTTTCCTATATTGCATACTGTCAGAAATTTTATTTTTAGATTGGGTATCGACGTTACGGCCTGCAATGTTGCCAAACATGGTTAGTCAAGTATGACACTGTATACGGAAGGCAGGTCGACAACCAAGAAAGTGAGTGTGCGGCTCGCAGTCCTTGGGTACGTGCCTGATGTGACCTCTAACTGGATTGTCCCTTGAACAACCACTGGTTCATTGTCCAATCCGTATTGTGACCCTTCAACCGGTTTTAGTTGACTTTTTTCTAGTCCCAATTTAAAGTAAGTATCGAAGTAAAGCAAATCACGAAAACTTTCATTATCAATAAAGACTCATTTTAGTTAGTAGTCTAAGGTACTGTCTAACACAAATGCAGATATAATCAGAGGGTCAATATGGAGGGAGATTACATATACTATATCGTTGTCACTAAAGCTAATAACATCATCCCCCACCCTCTATTTCTTGTGCTCGGACGGTTTCTCTTAGCGATCTGCGTGGTGAGCCTTGGGTGGCCTGGGGGTCACCATGTTGACCACCCCGGCTGTGATCTCGTTCCTCTGCTGCTGCTACTCAGGCCTGTCCTCGCCTGAGGGACTAGAGTTTTGTCCCGAATTCCTCAGGAATTTGGTGAGGAGGCCTTGGCCGGATTAGTTCCTCGATCTCTCTTTGTAAAGTCGGGTAATCTTCTATGCTTTGACCCGAAGATCAATGAAAATTATAAAACTTCATCGGATCTCCTCCGTTTGGGTTCTTCATTAGCTTTGGCAGTTTGACAAACTTCTCCTCCCAAATCTGCACGAGGATATTCACCCATGAGTCATTCAATAGAGTTAGGTTAATAGGTTTGAACTCCCTTTGCATGAGTGGCTCAATTCTGGGCTGCTTCCTTCGGGAGTTGTCATAGGTCCCATTCTTCCTCTTTCCATCCGCTGGCAGGGAGTGAGGATGGTCGGCCCATTTTGGGTATTTCACCTCATTGGTCTCCTCTGTCGTTATGTATGCTCTAGTGATGGACTCAGCCTTCCGGAAGGTTTGCGGGTCCTTCTGGGCCAGGTGCTTGAAAATGTCGCCTAAAACTGCTCAGCTTCACCTTGTCAATGAGCTTGGATATCTTCCTAGCTTCGACAATGAATTGCCCTAAGAACTTCCTTAAATTCTCGCTCGGCTTCTCCTTGACGTGGCGTGGTGCCACGACTAGTTTTCTTCACTGAGGTTGGATGCATGTTGAGCAGGGAAGCTATCAGCAAGATCCCAAAAACTTCCAATGGAGTTTGCCGGGAGCCGATAGAACTAGATTTTGGCGTCCCCCTTCAGAGTGAAGGGGAAGAACCAGCACATCAAAGCTTCCTCTAGGCCCTGATAGCTGAGTAGTGTACACAAGTGATCAAGGTAATCCATGGGATTGGTGCTTCCGTCGTAAGGTTCCATGGCCAGCATTTTGAATTTCAGTGGCAGCGGCTGGGTTCGGATCTCTATGGTGAAAGAAGATCTCTTAAGATTGTTCGAGTGTTCACTAGCTTTCCCTTTGAACACGTAGTTTCATATCTTTTGGACCTTCTCCTCCACCCGCGAACAGGTCGCGGACCTTTTTGCGTTGAGGTAGGTCATTAACTCTAATTGTCTAGCTGTGTGGTGTGGCACCGGCTGGCTGCTGCCTCTAGTCGACCGGGTTATTCAAGAGGCACTTTCTTGAATTGGAGGCCTCTAATTGTCTTGGGAGTAGCCAGGGTTCATTCTTTTTGGGCTCTCCTCTGGGGTTTCACGACTTAGCCATCCTTCCAACCTAGAACAGCTTCGGGTGTTTGAATCCACTAGGATGCTAGAGTTACCCGGTTGTGCGGCCTTCTTCATCAGCTTTTTCTTTCTTTGGCCTCCCCACCTGGAGGCTAGAGTGTGGGCTGAAGAGGAGGGAGCTCCCTGCATCTGTTTGCCCTGGCGCGTGCAGAGTGCCTTGAGCATTTGGGACACCTTGTCCATCTGCTCCACCATCACTAGGATGGTTGGAGCTGGTCGATCTCCTGCCCGACTACCAATGGAGTGGTCGTTGTCGGGGGAGGTGAACTCCTTTGCCGAAATGCTGGCTTGTGCTCTTGTGTTCACCATGTTCGTTGATGAGTTGGATGTGGATGAAATTGTGATTAGGCTTTTTGTTCGGCTTCCACAGGCGGTACCAATGATACGTCCTTGATCTGAGTCTTGAACGGATTTTGATTCAGCCACTTCGTGGGCTAGTGTTGAAGTCGGGTCCGATCTCCATCCTGCATGCCTAAGATCCTGCACACTATAACAGGAGACAAGAAATCAGAGGAAAATGGTAGGCACTATTGGATGCCTAACCCCACGCCCAAACCTCATTTAAGCATTTATTTTAAATTTTATACATAATTTGGTTTGAGATTATGATTACCCATATCTTAAATGCAGTTAATTACCTATTGGATGTCTGATTTTTTAAATTTTGTTCAATTATGCACAAACGGCGGGCACTATTCCCAAGTGGGTACTGTTCACCCGAGCCTCTTAGGTAAATTTTACATAATTTTAGCATTGTTTAATTATTAATTAAGTTGCATATATAATTGTGTGTGTTTAATTGTATACTCTGAAAAATATGTTCGTTAACCAATTATGAATGGTTAATTATTCAGAAGCCTTAAAGTCACGTTTGGCTCACGGTGGTAACAGTTTCTACTGTTTCTATGCTTTACGATATTCGTGTATATAAATTAAATCATATGAAGATTTAAATCCAAAAGATACATGAAAACTATGCAAGTATACAAATGGAATGCCACAATTCGATATATGTGAAATTCATTCTTCTGGAGGGAGAAATTTATGAAAGAAGTTTGGTGGGCATTCCTTCAAAGAATAAGAAATCTTGAAATTAGAACCATGAATTTATATTTCAGAGGATAGTATCCCTTAACAGGCCATTGATATTATAGTAAAAACTCAAGAATTATCTTGGCCGTGTATTATAGTGGGTAATATTTCTTAGCATATTTTAGGATATTACTGTGAAAGTAGGAAGACTACTTTTGGACCGCGGGAGGTTGGCCAGCATTTTATTAGCCCTGTATACCGAGTGATAGGTATACCACTCACCACGTGGTGTTTGGCATTGTATACCGATGAAAGCATATACCATCCAATATGGGACATTAAGTATGTAGTTCGACCTTAGATCATATGGAGTACCATGATCATTTCCTCATTCTCCTGCACCATTAGCTAGTAGGGCTTACTGGCCCTAGTTCGTAAAAATGAGTAATTATACATAATTTATATTTCAAAGAGAAGAATGATAAAATATGAGAAGTCATCTGTATTTCGAAAGCACATTCGATCATGTTTTATATTTATGCATCCTCATTATACTCATATATATATCTTTTATTT
>JAODPA010133826.1:0-16573 GCA_025585075.1 Nepenthes mirabilis
CGACTCAAATTTAAATCCCAATATAAAAAAAGAATAACTCGATCCCAAATGATTATCCATCAATTAGATTTCATCAAACATGAGATCACTAATAATATCGATTATTCTAAATTCCGATACAATAGAGGTCATATTACAACTCATCGTAACATTGAGATGCCAGCAAACTCTCGTTAGGTCTTATACTATCATTATAAATATACGGCTTATACATTTACATCATAATTAGTTGGATAATTGACATGAGATCACTCACATTTTTTGCTTAACTTGCAACCATCCCTATTCTTAGCCGCCTTATTCCCATAATTTGGTGATCTAGAGAACCTTAGCACTCGTAATATCACATATGTCCAAATCTAATACCATTGTTGGTATCGTCAATATTAAATATTATGGTGATTTGTGTATAAGAATTCCTCCAAAAGTCAATAAACCTCAACCACCAAATATGGAGTAAGCATTAGATAATTATATATCATGTAAAGGTTTCTTGTATTTTATATTATCCAAACTTGTAATATCTTTATATGATCTCCTTTATTTATCCATAAAATATGAAAAATAATTGATGATAAATGTATCAAGTGGGGATTAAGAAGTAAATGACCATGTCAGGCCAAGTATGAAGAGAAATATTGTCCCAATTTACTTAGCTATTCTAACCTTTAGTGATAAAATTATAATTTGGCCCACCAACTTACTCTACTTAATTTAATTTTTCATCTTTTCATAAAATTACGTCCTCGGTATATTATTTAATATTCCAATTATTAAATTATCACCCTTCTCACTCTCAATTAGGTTACCTTAAGCCACGGCCAACCTTGGCTTTCAAGTCACATCAAAGTTTTTGTTTGATAGTAATTCACACTCAATTAATTAATCCACCTTATCCTAAAAGTTAGCTTTGAAGACCTTATCCAGCCAGAAGACCAAGTCCAACTCATCTATTTTCATAGATCTAAGGATAATCTATTCAATTGTAAAGTTAAAAGTTTCAACAATTAAGTATATATTAAAAATCTTATATAACATGAAAATTATACTAAAATTTTCATTTTACCGAGAACATGTCCTACGGTTAGGAGTGTTTTAAAAACTCAAATAGATACATTTATGCTATTATTCATGACATAACAGTTCTATGAAATAACCACCACCATTTTGAGAAAATATGTCAAAATAACCATTTGACCTCTCAACAAAATACTAGGGGCATTTTGATAATTCATTCATCATCATATTTTCTTCTCTAATCATGATATTTTTTATAATTGTAAGGTTAAAATTTAGAATTTAAGAATTTACAATCTAATGTTATAGTAATTAATGATTTTGTATTGATGGGTCTAATATGAATATGGGCCGATTGAGAAGGAGGCCTAACCGACAAAGGCGTTTAGCTAAACGGTGAGGCTCAAAGAGTCACATACTAGGCCCAGTGACGCAAAATGGACCCTGGGCCGAATAAAGCACGCCCAAGCGCATCCGACAACCCTTGTCACATGCCCAATTTTGGTTTGATTGCGCCTCCCACCTCAATGGTGGCAGACTGGTGTCACAGAGACGCAAGCTCAAAGAATGCTAGCCAATGGCGATAGAGTCCAACTCTGGCAAGCCGCTGCACCTACTATCCGGTAGCGGCTCAGTAAAACTAGCAAAAAGTAGCCAGACCTGTGTTGGCCACATCCGGCAATGGTCCCATCACCACCACTAGATGACACCTGACGCCGATGGTCATAGCTAGTGTCCAACAGGTGGCAAGACACCTGTTGTTAGCTTTGGTGCCCAAAGCCTTTGCCATGAAGTACTACAAATATCCTTCTCCTTCACCGGAGAAAGGAAGGAGACAAGAAAAATTTAGAACATTAGCTCAAGCCTGAACTCACAAAGATAGGTAAGGAACTGTGCTCTTCTTCCTCTAAAGAAACATCACTCCCATCAAGTGACTATAGTGAGCCACTCCCCGAGCGTGCAACAGGAGACCAAACCTCCTCCAATTCTCACTTGTACCCCTACACATGAACACCATTGCATCTTACATTTTGCATACGTCTATACTCTTACATTTTTCTATTATTTTGAAAAGATTTCTGATTTGAGTTTTAGAAGATAAATCGGGGATCGAGTTCTATAAATTCTCTGAACTCTCGTTAGTGGTTTGTGGTACGAAGGGTCCAGGTTGAGAGACGCGGAGACCGAACCGATTTGTGTTCAACCCAACATAAGGAATCCGAAGATTTTCTAATCCGCAAAGTAACCTGAATCATTCGGATGCATCATTGGCGCCATTTATGAGAACGATGAGAAAGTCTAACTGCCTATCAACACATTTACACTCAAAATCGAAGAATAGTCAATACCCGAACACAAGCTAGTGCACTGGTGAGGGATATAACAACTAATGGTGAGGACCCCTCAATGGGTAACTGTATAGGCGAGTAGTCCAAGCATGATGTGCATAAGTTGGCCGTTGACATAGGAAATATGAAGTAGATGCTCCAAATACTGTGCGCTCAGACCGGCGCACAGTGACCGGGAGCTCATCTCCCTAGTCCTCAGGCTTCGACCACCAAACGAAGGGACCGTGGGCTAAGGCTTCAAGCAGTAAGAGTAGTAAGGCCCAATAACGTCGGGGCCCATGCAGCTTTAGCTAGCAGGGCCCAAACATCATCACAAAGCCTTCCAAGTAGGGAAGCACCAAAGGAAAGCTTGGAGCGGTGGAATTTTGACAACTCCCCTAGTGACCGGAGGGCCGTAACTCGAGGGAAGGGCTCATGTAGTATGCGGCCACCACATGCTAGTTGTCGCCACGGCCTACACTCTCCCCGGAGAACTCAGAGCTTAGGAACTTAATCAATGCTAAGAGGGATAGGTCCTCCCATTGGATGAGGAGAAAGTGGAGAAAATAAGGCAACACATGTTCAATGGGGAGACTGGTTGGCAGTCCCTTGACCTGAGGAGGTCACTATTCACCATGGACATTTAGACACAGCTGCACCCCCTCAAGTTCAAGATGCGGACATTGGACGGACCTGATGGACCATCTGGACTACTTCTGGATACATCTAACCTTCCATGAGGTGAGTGGGAACACTGTGCCAGTGCTCCCCCTGACACTCAAAGGGGACGCCAAACTTTGGTTTTACAGCCTCCAGCCAAACTCCATCCAGTCATTTGATGACCTCATCGATTGTTTTCTATGCCAATTCGCCTCCAACCGAAGGGAAGAGAAGTAGCTGTGGCACCTCGTCTGCCTCTAGTAGAAGCCTGACGAGAGCTTGAAGTGCTTCCTAAACCAGTTCACCACGGTAGCTTGCCGGATCACCTTGCTCTCTGACGAGATGAAGCTGAGTACCTTCATTGCCACGCTGGTTGCTAAGGAGTTTTTCAAGCACTTGGTGCATTTGCGCCCCCAGAATTTCCAAGAAGTAGAAACCATCACTCAGGCCTATATAACGGCCAAGGAGGCCATGAAGTAAAGTGTCTTGAACCCGTAGAGCGACAACTCGAAGGTCTAATTGTGGGGAAGAAGAGAAATGGGGATGGTGGTCACTCCCGAGAACCTCGAAAATAGTAACAGTCCGAGTAGGATGTTTGAAGGGAATACAGGCCTCTGACCTTGACACCCCTAAATGACACCCACTCAAATATCCTGATGTAGATTTGGGATGAGAAGTTTCTAAAATGGCCCAAGGTACCGAAGAACCTCGAGGCCAGAGATCAAACCAAGTATTGCAACTTTCATCGATCTTTAGGCCATAGCATGAAGGACTGTTGAACCCTACAAAAGGAGATTGAAGACTTGATCCATAGAGTGCACCTGACACAGTTCCTGAGAAGCGCATGACAAGCTCCTTTGGCTGTAGACGATAGCACCGGAGAGTAGCCGAGAAACCATATTGCTGTCGGGGTGGTCAACATGGTTGAGATCAAACCAGCTAAGAGCGGCGCCCAAGACAACCCTGAGGCCACATCAAGTAGCAAGTGGCCTAGGTTAGGGGTTAGGATTAATGTCATTAGTTTTAGTGACAATGATATGACTAATGTAATGATCTCCCATTCCGACTCTCTGGTAGTATTTGCCTCGTTTCAGATGGTACATTAGATTACCAGTTAAAACAAGTTTTCGTTAATAATAGAATCTCACGAAATTTGCTGCACCTTAATATATTCTTTAAATTTGGATTAAAAAAGAACTAGATGAAAGTAGCCGTGGGCCCCCTCTATAGCTTGGATAATGAGCCAGTGCCCGTACAGGGAGAGGTCTAGGTTGAGGTCACGATGGAGACTCATCCACTTATGGCCACTCGGACGGTCAGTTTCCTGGTCATCGACATGCCATCAGTTTATAACTCCATCGTGGGGCAAACCTTCCTAACCCTCTTTGGGGCAATGACGTCGATCCCACACCTGAAGATGAAGTTCGCAATGCCATATGACATAGGGGAGGCACTAGGCGACTAGATGATGGGATGGACTTGCTACCTGTCCCATGTCAATCCGACCACTCTCACCTAGCCAACCAAAGACCTAGACTTCCTAGAAAAGTCCACCCTATAATAGGCCCAATCCAATGAGTCGATTGACTTGGTTCCCCTGGATCCGAACGAGCTCAAAAAATCCATACATGTCAGCAGCTCTCTTCCAACGCTGGTTCGTGACCAGCTCATGAGTTTCCTCAGGTAGAATTCTAATATCTTTGCATGGACTCCCTCTGACATACTCAGGATACTGGTCAGAGTAATGGTCCACAAGTTGAGCCTCGATCCCGATCACAAACCCATCTTGTAAAAGCGTAGGAACCATTTTGTCCAAAAATTAGTCACCATAAGAGAGGAAGTGACACAGGATTCATAAGGGAGGTCCAGTACCCAAGTTGCTTGTCAAACACCATCCCTGTGAAAAAGAGTAATGGCAAGTGGCGGATGTGCATCAATTTCATCGACGTGAACAAAGCCTACCCAAAAGATAGTTTTCCTCTACCTAAGATCGACCAGCTAGTGGATTCTATGTCTAGACATGAACTCTTGAGCTTTTTGGATGCCTATTTGGGCTATAATCAGATTAAAATAAACCTGGATGACAAGAAGTATATCTCTTTCATGAACGACTAGGAGACCTATTACTACAATGTTATGCCATTCAATCTAAAGAACGTCAGCGCTACCTACCAGTGGCTTGTGAACAAGATGTTTGAAGTCCAAATCGGATGGAACGTAGAGGTATACGTGGATGACATGCTTATTAGAAGCAAAGTCACCAACGACCACATTTGAGACTTGGCCGAGTCCTTTGAGGTATTTCAGACTCATAGAATGAAGTTCAACCCGGTCAAGTGCATGTCCGGAGTGACATCCAAAAAATTCCTGGACTTCATAGTGTCCTAGTGGGGCATCAAGGTGAACCTCGAGAAGATAAAAGTCATTATTGACATGTGACCTCTGTGAACTGTGAAGGAGGTTTGGAAACTCACAGGGAGGCTCGTAGCTCTCTCTTGGTTCTTGGCAAAGTCAGCAGAAAAGTACTTACCAATCTTTAAGGCCCTTCGAGGGACGAAGGCCACCAAAATTCAATGATCGCTAAGTGTGAGGCGACGTTCCATGAGCTTAAGGAATACCTCTCCAACCTGCCACTCCTGACCTCACCTTCAGAGGGCAAGGAGCTATACCTCTATTTGCCGGTCTCAGACATGACCCTGAGCTCAATCCTCATCCGTCCGTAAAGAGATATGCAACAACCCATGTATTATGTAAGTAAGGTACTGACTAATGCGAAGTCTCATTACTCACATGTCGAAAGGGATCATCGTGATTTTAGGTGCACGGCAAACCTTTAGGCGCACAGGATCATCATGCTGACTGACCAACCGCTGAAAGGGATCTTGCAAAAACCAGAGACATCTGAATGGCTAGTCAAGTGGGCTATAGAGTTGGGTGAGTTCCATATGGAGTTTCAACTACGTCTAACCCTGAAGGGTTAGGGCCTCGTGGACTTCGTTGTCAAAATGACAACCACTATTCTTGGTGCCACTGACTAGACCGGGGGCATGGATGTTTCGGAGGCCCCAATATGGACTTTACATGTCAACAAATCGTTGACACATATGGGGAGTGGGGCTAGCATAGTTCTCGAAACTTTGGACAACTCAAAGATAAAGTACTCCTTGACACTCAGGTCCTCGATAACCAACAACGTTGCCAAATACGAGGCCCTCCTCATAGGACTTAGGCTAGCTAAGGAATGCTCAATCAAGGCATTAGTCGTCTACAACGACTCAAAGTTAGTCGTCAACTAGATCCAATGGGCTTTCGAGACATCGAATCTTTTGCTTACCAAGTACCTAGCCAAGGAAATAGCACAGGCTCAGGTGTTCGAAAAGGTCGAGGTAGTGCATATCCTTAGGATAAAGAACTGGAAGGTAGACCAATTGGCCGGAGCCACTGCGATGGGGACTCAAGAGTAGTATGCTAAGAGCATGCAGGAAATCTTATCTGCCCCCAACATCAATGACCCAGAGTGCAAGATGTTGTAGGTGGCCGACGGCAATAACTGGATTATCCCGTACAGGAAGTACTTGGTAGATGGAATCCTATAGAAAAACTCGGAGGGGGCCAGAGGCATAAAAAAGATGGCCGGATGGTACACGATCATCGAGGGGAGGTTGTACTATAGGGGGTACTTAACCCCTTACACAAAATGCCTCACATCGGAAGAGGCCAAATACGCGTTGGGCGAGATACACCTCGGCGTCTATGGCTCACACATTGGAGGAAAGAACCTTGCATTTAAGATCAAGAGACAAGGTCTATACCGACCCACGATGAAACGTGATGTCATGGATTTTGCCAAAAAATGTAAAAGCTACCAAGGCCACGGAAGCATAAATCATCGGCCCCATACGGAGTTACAAAGCCTACAGGCACTATGGCTGTAAGAATCGGGTTTCTAGGATTTAGCCACACGGCCTTAATGAAAAATTGGCCTAGGTAGCAAGTCGGCCAGTTAGAAATAGTTGACCGGATTAGAATAGTTGGCTAGATTGGATAGTTATTCAGTTAGAATAGTTGACTGGTTAGAGAAGTTGACCCGATTAGATAGTTGGCCGGTTATGATAGCTGACCAGAATGACATGATGACCGGTTTGGATTGGCTTATTAGTAGGATGGAATAGAGGCCGGAGTGGGTGAACTGCTTTTACGTGCTCCCACAGACTCTCACTTGCTCCACTAACTTTTCAAGGTAAGGGGATTGTGTGGGAAAAAGAAGTACTAGAATAGATGACCTACCCCCGCCTATTCTCACTTGCCCGTTGTCTTTATATATAGGATTTGAGGGTTAGGGGAGAGAGTTCGGAAAAGAAAATGGGGCACGAAGGAGAAGAAGTAGAGGAAGAATCTTCATGCCAAATTCGAGTAAGGAAATTTGTAGAATATGATCAAGCAAGTGTACCCTATGCTTTGTCTTTAGCTGATACTGATTCTTGTTCGATTATTTCAAAAATTATTGTTCTAATACCCTCATCCACTATATTTCTACAAATTGCATATCATGATAATTACTTTCTTATGTTTTATGAAGAAACATCATATTTTAGTGTATGTACTATGTTTTATATGTTGGATTTCGTTCGATAATTTATATTTGAATATTGCTAGAATTTTTCTCTTCTATTTGAGTTTGAAATTGAAGTAAGATTTGGTAAAGTTCAAGCTATGGTATATGAAAGAAGTTACCTTGCATGTTTATTTAGACTATTTGTAAATATCAGTTTACTTATTTAAGAACTTCATCTCTTAGAAGTTAAGATGCAAGCCATAGAACCAAGGAAATTTGTATCTGAATAATAGCAAGTGAAACTCTGTAGTTTATTATTTGTTATTTGATATATGGCCATCGAATGAAAGATCTATGTGTAGACTTTCCATCCAAAATGCTGTTTAGAATTAAGAAGCTTGATCAAGGATATTGGAGTGATAACCCGAGGATTACCCATGGGCCACGGGAAAACTTTTGGTGACATCTTTGGACTATGGCCCTGTATGCCGAATCAAAGATATTACCGCCCACCTCTAGGAGTAGAATAAGAGGGTTGCCCTTAGATTGTGTAGAGATTACACAATCCTTCCTCACTTTGTCCGCTCTCATCTGATCCCTAAAGATGATTGAGTTTTCAGTATGACTTTGAAGGCAAAGTAATTAAGAATAAAACAAATGACATCCGGGTTTAAAGTGGATCAGTACTCATGAACACGTCTTTAGCCCATGTTTTATATTCCTATATGCATTATGCTCTAATCCCGTTTTCTTTTGATTTTGTTTTGAAGTAATAATTATACACGTCTTTGTTTATTGTATCTTACTGAGAAATCGGTTCACTTCTTACTGTTTTTCTTACCTTCAGATGAGCAAGGGTTTGTGTCAAACTAGAAAGAGTAGAGTCGGACGGACTATCTAGGTTTTGGAGGCCGATCTTGATTCACGTAGCAATTTACAGATAGATTTGGATGTATTTTTAGTCATTTTGGAAACACTTTTGTATAAACAAATCAACCGTGAATGTTAATGGGTATCTTGTATGCTTCTGCCAATGTATTATGGTTCAATTGTCTTGGTTCCTAGTGGCATCTCTCATGGCATTGGTTTTGCTTTAGAGCTGGTCGACTTAGATATGGTCGACTCAGATGAGACCGACCTAGACGAGGCCGACTTGAGGGTCGGCCGATTTTGTTCCTGTGTGTAGTTGTAATACTTTGCATGGTTATTTATGTTTGCCTTAATACTCTATTTGTATTTTGATATTGATGGATATGAATAGTAGCCTATTAAAAATTCGGTCCGTCACAATAGGCCTTCACACAATGAGGCCTCGATATCCTCGGACCCATACCCCTAGCGTCCGAGCAGAGGAAATTCTTTATTGTCGGCATCAACTACTTTTCTAAGTGGGTTAAGGCCACCCCTCTAGGGCAGATAACTGAGCACAACACAATGGACTTTGTCCACCAGAGCATTGTTTGCCGATTTGAAATTTCCAAAGTCATAATGATCGACAATGAAACTTAATTCACCATTGTGCGAGTTTGCTCATCAAGTTGGTACACATGTTCATGGTGTATCTGTAAGCCAATGGCCATGTCGAAGTGACAAATCAAATACTACTATTTGGGTTAAAGACAAAGCTGGAAAACACATGGGGCTCCTGAGCAGACAAATTACCATCCGTGCTGTGATCATACCAGACAATACCAAAGGAGTCGACACGGGTGACGCCTTTTAGTTTGCGTTATGGTGTGGAAGCAGTTGTTCTCATGGAAGTTGGGTTGCCTAGCCTTTGGATTGATTGCTTTGATCTAGTCAGCGATTCCTAGAGGCTTAGGGAGCACTTAAACATGCTCCCAAAGGCCCGTGATGCAATGTGCTTGAGGACGGCGGCCTACCAGCAACGCATCGTGCGATACTAGAACAAACGGGTACAAGCCCTTTTACTCTAGGTTGGGGACTTGGTCCAACGGAGTGTAGAGGCGATGGGCAAGACTACTCGCAGGAACAAACTCTCCTAAAATTAAGAGGGACCGTTCCTTGTCTTAGTAATCTTTGGGAACGGGGCGTACAAACTGTACACTTAGGACGACAAGCTAGTCTCTAGGACCTGGAATGCCACCCACCTCAAGAAGTACTACCAATAGTCCCCCGCCGTGCCTAGGTAAGGTTCGCACGCATTGTCCTGAATGCTTATACATGTATCACATTTCAGTTAATAAAATCATTACTTTCTCTCTTTGTTGTTTGATTGTTCATGTGTATGTGTGAATGCATATCGTTTCACAAAATAAAGTGACCTAGACTACTGCTAAATCAGGAGGACATTCATCTACCTGCAAATAGACCCCAGGACGGTCAAAGAACCTTGGCTTTGTGCCAAGCGACCTACATACAGTCAAATTGTGAAATTTGACTATGTGCCGAAAGGCCCCTCCGCGGCTGAATAATTAGGCCTCAAAGCTCTGGGAGCCCCCTACTAGATGGCCACTGAAACCTTAGGGGGCCTATGCGGCAGATGAGCAATGACCTCCCCCCAAAGGAGAGAGCACCCTCAATCAACGACGGTAGGCAGGCTAGAATCCTACGCGCATAAGCTACGATGCCGGATGGGGCCTAGCACCGATACGGCCATGCGTGGTTGACTTCCTAAGACCCCATCAGAGTGTGGGTGTTGTGGCCTCAAAACCCACCTAGCCCACGCGAGGCTTGACCATAGGCGTGTAGTGACGTCTAACTTACTGGATAGAGCATCCCACCAAAGTAAGATGCGATGACATCTTCAATAGTAGACAAGTACAACACAGAAGGCTCCCGAAGCAAGCCGTGGTGACAATGGAAAAAGAGCCTAGCCAATGCAACAAATGGAACAATACTACAGAGAGACAACGACAGACAACAACACGAAAAAGGCAAAAAAAGAATGTATGACATTAATGAAGTAAGGTGGGAAAGTACAAAACAACTCGTTCCACTACAAAAAAGAATGTACACAGATTATGGCTACCCTAAGAATTTGAAAGCCCTGCTTCCTCTGAGAAGTCAACAAGGAGAGACTGATCCCTGACACCATCATTCCTAGGGTCAAAGTTGCCTCACAAGATGTCCAGGGCAGCCACAGACGTTATCCGACGACATAAGTAAATGCCATCTTAGAACCTGGCATCCAGTACTCTGCAGATCTCCTTAGGGTTGAGGTGAGTTCATAGGCTGGCCTCGACACAAGCATTTTGGGCCTAGAGTTCGGAGAAGTGACTACAGGAAATCTACAGCTCACTCTGCAACAATTCATTTTCCTCCATGGCCCAGGCCTTCTCTACTCTTAGGGCAGACAACTCCTACCTCAGGCTAGCGATCTTGTCCTCCCTACTCCGAGTCGCAGCCTGTGTAGCTTCCAGCAGGGCCTTGTCCCGATTGGCAAGCTCCACATCCTATTTCCATATGAGTTCATCCCGGTAAAGTAGGCCCATCTGAACAAGGCGAACTAGCGCCATACTCTGTGAAATAGAGGGGAAAAGTTGGTGAGCCCTGCATAAGCAGAAGCCTATTAGACGAAGGAAATCGGCAAGCAAAGGTAGAGTCTAGGAGATGAAGAGATCATACCAAGAGGAAGGGCTCCTCAGTAGCATCGGATGGGTCAGACGCAGCCCTAGGCATGAACATAGCCAAGGGCTCCAGGTGTGCAGCAATTTCTTCCCATGTGCCCTTACGGACCACAGGCACAAGGGATCCCACATCAGACCCCTCGGGCATATCAAAGACCGCGATGTGTTCCAAGACCACAATCACCAAAGACCCTGTAGTGGACATATCAATGACCTCCAACACATTCGTGAGCCCAGCATCAGGCTCAAAACTTGCCACCTCCACCAGCCGGTCCTCGTGAGGTGCTCACGCAGCACCACCAGTAGGAAGACCAGGTGCAGATTCCTCGCCCAGCAGATAGTCGACAACGAGGAACCTGAATAGCATAAGGGTAAGCACAGGAATCGACAAAGCCTCGAACGCTGCCTCTTGTTCCCTGAAGGTCGGCCTCGGTGGCATGATAGTAACGCTAGTCGGTACTTGCAAGCCGAAATTCAGGAGGATGGCCTGATGAGGCTAGCGAAATCAAAGCCCTCCCACTCAAAGTGTCGCTAACCTACCTCATCCTTTTCATGACTGGCAGGTCCCCACTTGTGGAGGAATCCGAAGAAGAAGAAGAATCCAGCCACCTGGCTGACTCACAGGATGGCTCCGTTATGACCAACGTCTCGGGCTTCCTTTTTTGAAGGGCAGGTATAGCTACGGCCCCAGCTGGTTCCCACCTAGCCTTGGCAAAGGCCTCAGGGTTAAGTAGTACCCCTTTATGCAGAACGTCTCGGCCTTTTCCTAAATGAGACCCATCAAAGCTTCCGACTTTTCCTTTTCCCGTTGTCCCAATTTGCTTGTGACATAGACCTACACGAAGCCACACACATTGGGAATGGCCTACTATTGGGGGACTACTAGGAAAAAGAATCGGTCCTTCTAATGCTTCGTGGAGTCGGGGTTTCCCCCATGAAAATGGAAGCTAGGGCATGGGGACATGGAAATCCAGTTGTCCGCATGATTGAAGCGGAAGATGACCTTCACTGATCGGACACCAAACTCACACTTGTGAAGATAGGAAAAAACACACATGGAGACCAAGTAGCGCACGGCATTGGGTTGAAGCCGCACCAGAGGGACTCCCGAGGATGAGATGATCCCGTATAACTTCGGCGCCATGGAAAAATGGAGCCCACCCTTCAAATGGGTCTCGTAAATGGTGATGAATGTCTCTGAAGGGGTGCATGCCTTGCCATCCTTGCCTGGAATGAGATAGGCCCTGTGGCTCGAGATGTGGTATCTCTCATACAGGGCCACCATGGCTCTAGAGGAGAGGACAGACTTAATGTCACAAATGTTCTTGCGAGCCATGGGAGTGGCAGACGGCTTTTTTCTCAGAGACAAAGTGAGAAATAAGAGGGAATGGAAAGCATAGCCCGCCTAAAGTGAGTGCAAAATGAGAAAGTGACGGTGGGGCGCAACGCTTAAATAGGTCAAGACAAGGAACCCCGAATGGTGTCGCATGAGAGGTTCAAGGGTTTCCCTTAATAATGGCCTTGACATGTGCCCCCTCCACAGGGGATGATGGTTCTTTCAAAGTTAGCCAATGATGGCACCTGACACATCACCTCAACACGCACACTACTGCCATCCATCATAACCAAACCATCACAACAGCAATAAATGCAAAGGCAAAAACTATTAGGGACTGCCACGGTGGTAGCTCGTCCAATTGTCCATCCAGGAGTACGGACACCAGACACCCAGGAACAACATGTTAGCGCGAATAGACAAGTCTAATAAAAGGAAATTTTATTAATCCAACTTTGTTACAACTAAAGGTATCCAATAGCCTCGAAATACAACAAAGGCTACCTACACCTATTAGGCTCCGTAGGCATCGAAGCTGAGAACTCGGTCAGTTCCAAGGGCCTAGAAGCCGCCTCATTCTAGGAGTCTAGGAAGCCCACAAAGAAGTTAGGCATCACTAGAGAGGAGATCCTCCGGCCTAGGCAGATCCCATCCTGAAAATGCCCCTCCAATATTGGCACAATCTCCTCCGAACTGATCCTCGATCTCTAGCCGCATGCGTGCACTACCCTACTCGTGAAGCCGCTCTTGGCACAGCCGAAGTTCCTCCTAAAGCGTCGCGATCTGACTTCAAGCCCAAGCATTGGCCTTGGCAAGCTACGATGACCTTGCCTCAGACTCTGATCGGGCTTGTTTGAGATAATCGGCCCGTGTCTGGCTCCGTCCAACGTCTGAAATGGTGGCCTACACCCGGCGCTCCTCTTCCTCAACTACTCATTAGGCACACAGAATCGTTTGGCCTACGAAATTTAGTCCATGGTGGCGCGAGGAGTTTGAGGCCCCTTTGGATTCAAAGCTCGGCGGCACCCTTAGGAACCCCATCGGCCCAAGGAATGAGGACTCATATTGGCAACCTCCCACCACAGCCTCTACAGCAACAAAGTTTGCCTCGTCAAACTCCCTCGACTCCTACTCCTCCCATCTTGATTCCTCGATAGGAGGCTCGGATTTAGAAGAGGAATTTGATCCCACTGGCCGAGCCAGAACTTGGGGACGAAGACGTGGCTCTAGTCAGCCATTCGAAAATCGGCACAGAACAAGGGAAAGAGAGACGACGAATTTGGGATAACTACCTCAGCAAAGACAACGGGTGCCAAAATAATGAGGGGGCCTTAGCGCTTAAATAGGTGAAATCCCCTGAAAGAAACAGTGCCGTTCGACAAAGGCGAGGTGGTGCCACCACGTGGCACCATCCTGAGGCATCATGACTTTTCAAGGAACAACTATTATAACGCGATGACTCTATGCCTGCCATTGCAATAAATAGTCAAGAAGGTTTGATGGACACGACCCTAACCGGTGGTATTCCGTTGCCCAAGAAAGGATGCAAACGGTGCCTACCCCTGGACGGCTCAGATCCGGCTATCCTACCAAACATCCGGAGATAGTCTCGGGGGCTGGTCATTAGAACATCAATCTGCTGGCCGCCTAGCTTGTAGAATTGGCAAATGGCTTATCATGTGTGATGGCACAAGAGCACTTCGACCCTTAAATCATACAGGAGAACAGTAAAGAAATAACTCCGAAAGCACAGGAGAAAAGGTGAATGCCAACATTTTTATTCATCAAATCCTTCTTATAAAGTACAAAGCTTACATCAGTAGAAGTGTATGATAAAAAAAATAATGCAAAATACATGGAGTTGAGAAGTTACGGCACGCGTTCGGGAAACCAGATCTGGAAAAGCACGCCAGTAGAGAGAGTCCTCCACTTGACCGCATCAACCCGAAGGACCGTGTCCTATGAAGTGCAGATAGAAAGCCATTTCTTTGCTGAACAATGAATAAAACATGACCACAATAAGGGAAGGTCTACACCTGAGGTTGATTGTCAAAGCCAAGGACTCGGCAAAATGCTAATGGTTTGGCCCGATAGGACCCCAGATGCGCCTCCTCCTGCAAGCCCTGGAGACCGCTAGTGACAGAAGGACTAGGGGGCAGAGCATTCCTAGAGGATTGTGAGTTGAAATCGGGGCTCTTGTCTCTTGAGGCTCCTCTAGAGATTCAATATCTGGATCTAATGGAGAGGTGTGTGATAATTACAGAGTGTCCTAGCCATCCTCGTTAAGATTAGAAGATGCTCTCGGAAGGGTCATGACAATGGGCTTTAGGATTAGCATCAAACCTTTTGCAAATCCATCCGATCCTCGTACAGGGCATTGTAGAACATTGGATAAGCCAAGATCCCCACATTAATTTGTTAGCATGGGAGTGGACTTGGGAGCCAAAGGTAGGAAACCCTCCAATTTATAGTCGCGTGAGAGAGCATGCATGCTCCCAACAAAGGGGCACGCCACCCAATGGCCATCAAGTAGAGTACGGGAAGGGCTTAAATGCTGAACCAAACCTC
The DNA here is from genome assembly GCA_025585075.1 of Nepenthes mirabilis. Classification (NCBI taxonomy): domain Eukaryota; kingdom Viridiplantae; phylum Streptophyta; class Magnoliopsida; order Caryophyllales; family Nepenthaceae; genus Nepenthes; species Nepenthes mirabilis. The sequence continues at coordinate 15,055 of JAODPA010133826.1, forward strand.
AGATCAAAATCTTCTGAAATAGGACACCAAATCTCTGCGACATGCCTCAAAAAGTTGTAGAGCTTCCTGCAGAAGGAATGATGCCCTCATGACTATGCGACTGACATGCCTTGAGAAGGAGCGCATGAGTTGGCATGGCAGACCATGGCCCATTGTCCAACATACTAGGGACCGGCCAGAGGCCGCCCCCTCGTATGGGTGGCTAGTGATGTATTCAGTATGAATATGAGCCGGTTGGAAAGGAGGCCTAATCGATAAAGGCATCGAGCGAAATGACGGGGCCCAAAAAGCCACGTACAAGGCCCAGTGCCGCAAAACGAATCCTGGGCCGAATGAGGCGTGCCCAGACCCATCTGACAACAATTGTCAAGTGCCTAATCACAGTCCATGTGTGCCTCCCACTTCGACAGTGGTAGACCGATAGTATAGAGATGCAAGCTCAGAGAATGCCAACCAATGGCAGGCGAGTCTAACTTTGGCAAGCCGTTGCGCCTACTGACTAGCAGCGACTCAATAAATCCCAGCAAAAAGTAGCCAGGCCCGTGTCGGCCACTCTCGGTGTCGGTCCCATCACCACCACTAGACGACACCTGACACCGGTGGCCACCGCCAGTGCCTAGTAGGCGGCGAACTCAGTTGGGATATCTGTTGCTAGCTTTGGTGCCTAAAGCCTTTGCCATGAAGCACTACAAATATCATTCTCCTTCATTGGAAAAATGGAGGAGACAAGAAAAACTTTGAACACTTGCTCAAGTCTAAACTCACAAAGATAGGAAAGGAACACAACTCTCCTTTCTCCAAAGAAATGCTGCTCCCATCCAGGGACCATAGTGAGCCACCCCCCGAGTGCATAAAAGAAGCTCAAACCTCCTCAAATTCTCACTTGCATCTCCTGCACACGAACACCATCGCATTTTGCATTTCGCATACTTTCATACTTACATCTTTCTATTCTTTTTGAAAGATTTTTGATTTAAGCGTCGAAGGATAAATCGGGGTGGGAGTCCCGCCAATCCTCTAACCTCTTGTTAGTTGTTCGTGGTGCGCAGTATCTAGGTTAAGAGATGTAGAGACCGAACCCGTTTGTATTCAACCCAACGCAAGGAATATGAAGGTTTCATAATTCGCACAGTAACCCAGACCATTCGGACGCATCATGTATAATGATTGTTTTTTCCTTCATTCCAACATATAACTTAAAATATAACAATAAGGCAAAATAACAAGTGAGAAATCACATAGATGTACTCTTATTATGAAGTCATAAACATGGTCCACGTATATCACAATTTTACTCTTAGGAAAGTTGAGATCTCCTGAGAGTTATACTAGATCTACATAGTTTGCATTATAATTCATTATTAAACATGCATAATAGTTATTCATCATGCGTTAATGCCACAATGCCCGAATCCCAAAGTAGTTTTCCTCATTTGATCACGTGAAGGAAGCATCGCAAAACTATAATATTTTGTATTTTTGTTAGTTAGATAATTTATTTTTAATTGAGATAATTAAA